>JBBIGC010000104.1:709067-729530 GCA_037576955.1 Lepidarchus adonis
CAAGCATACATACAAGCTCGTGGGGGCCACACAAGATACTGAAAAGCATTTTGAGTTGCAGAAATTAAGTTTTTGAATAAATTGACTAGCCTGCCACATCTTCATTTCACTCTGGTTTTAGGGTGTCTACACAATTGATCCCTCTGTAGGCTGAAAACTTTTATTTCCATTAAAAGACTTGGCATCCTTTTGTTCCTAAGACATTGCCGTCGTTATTTGTATAGATATCCAACTTCATATTGAGATCTGATGTATCTAATGTGTTTCTTTTAATTTTTGTGAGCAGTAATTGTAATACTCAGTAAAAATCAATAAAAAGTGCTTATATTTGAAGATCCTGTCGCTAAAGCCAACACCTGACATGTACACGTGTTCTGAAGCACTAGTTGCACAAATGCCATTTGTAAGTAAAAATTAAGAAAAACATTTTTAGCTGATTAGAAGTTCAAATGTTTTATAGGAAACAATTTTCTGTAGTATATAAAAAGCAACTTGACATCTGAAAAAACATCAGCAATAGAGACCTGTATTACAATAAACATGTATTTAATATACAATGTGTTTTACAATGCATTCATTGCTGGAAAATTTACAAAGCAGTCATTAAATCATCATTGTCAATAATAAACTGTTAAAGGAAAATGCTTCCCTTTAAAAAGAAAAAGCCAGATTTAGAAAAAGAGCAGTCATCACGGTCCATCATGTCTCAAACACATCACATGCTAAATACACCACAAATACAGTTTCTCCGGATGAGAACTCCATGTCCAAGCCCAAAGTGACAAAATGGTCCAAAATAAATAAGCAAAAAAACCTGCAGCTCTGTACAATTTACAAAAATTCCTGGAAAAATGTAGCTTAAAATGCTGTTACAAATACATTTATTACTCAGGTGTTTTTGTCTCTCCTTAGAAAAAAAAAGTCTGTAGAGCATGATGTTAACCTCAACTGGCAAAAGCCATTTGGAGAAATCTGCCAAGATAATGCTGCCTCAGCATCAACTGACATTCTTCACCTGAATTGGCCCAGATTACAGTCCGTTTACAAAAATCTCTAAAAGATATCTTGTTTTATGCTCTTGGGTACATGTATGTTTCTGGTGCCACTTTTTGTCTTTGAATAACACTTAAAAGATTTCATTGGCAACCCTTTCATAATCTTGGCTGGTGTTTCCCAACACTAGTCCTAACACGCCCATATTCAACTGAAAGCTGCTAGTCAGTCAGCAGGTTGAGTCACATATGAAGGCAGTATAGAAATCCAGACTACACCCTAAACTTAGTTTAATAAGTAAGTTTAACTTGGGAGTACTTGGGAAAAGAAAACATTTTGAAGTTACAGGTTCATCTGCACTTAACAGCCAATAGCAGTGGTTCTCAAACCAGTCTTCGGGGCACCCCAAACTTCCTACATGTTTGCTCTTTCCCTGTGATGGGATCGAGCCAACATGTGAACTGTGAGGACAAGTATGAGAACCACTTACCTACAGCACTTCCCAATTCCCCTTATGGAAAACTTACATTGGGAAACACTGGGAACCACAATCTTATTTAAGTACTTTGTCAATTAATTAGTCAAGAGTATGGACATTGGCTTATTATCTTCTTTAACAGAGAAGCACACAATTTAGTAATCAGCCAGTTATTTACAACAAATCATACAGGTGTGTTAGAACAGTGTTTGGAAGCCACAGGACTGAGATCAGAACCCCCATTTTGGAATGTGGTCTCCAGTGCTATTCTTGCAGATATTGGTGCTTTCCCAGCTCCAGTTCACTTGTCCCAAGTAAGCAACTATTTAACAAGCCATTCCTGAGTTGAGGTCGCATTAGAGCAGGGAAAACACCTAAATGTGCAGGAGAGGATGGTTTTCTGTCCCAGTCTTGGGTATTCCCACATCTTTGTCTTCTCCCTCCAATCTACAAGACTCTGCTCATGAAGGTCTTAGTAATTACCTAATGCATTTGAGCAAGGAAAACACAAGAACCAATTAACCAGTTCCTTTATAATCATTAACCCAAGCTGCCATTGGTACCCTGGTAGGCCTTCATGCCCACTAGAGCAGCACTGAGGGTAGGATACTGACATGGTGTTGAGGCATAATGGCACTTATGCATTCACAGGAACACAAAAAAACCTACCTCTGAACTTTAGGAGAGTGGTACTTGTAAGTCAGCCACGGCCACCACAGATGTGGTTAACCTGCATGGGATGGGACGTCAATAACACAACATAAAAGACTGACTCATGGCTGTGATCTGGTCAAAAAACATAAAACAAGTTGCTCATATATAATTTATATATAATCTCTGATCCAAACAGGCTTTCCCGCCTCTCCGATATAAAGGTTTGTGCACCTTAAGTAGGAATAACACCAGATTTTTGCCACTCGAGATACATTTACTTTCATTTAAGCTTTATATGAACCCTGTGGCAGAGCTCTATGGTCCAGTCATATGAGCCTATTAAGTATTTTGCTGAGGGCTGTTCCACAATTGATTTGTTCAGAACTTTAAGCACCAGAGCTAATGTGCAACAATGTGTCTGGCTGAAAAAGAATAGATGGACAAAACAAGAAAAAGAGAGGGAGACAGGGAAGGGTGGAAGGAAGAGGCACTAAAGTTTTTGACAATCCTTTTGGCACGGTTCCATTGTAACGGCCACGCCGACCCCACTCCGACCAGAAGTCATCTTTGTAACCTCTGTCCAGGTGTCCGTTTCTGGGTCGTAGCACTCCACACTGTCCAAGAACGTGTTTCCATCATATCCACCTGTGAGAAGTGAACAGGAGAGAAGAGCCAGGAGTCTGACCGCTATTCTAAAAGTAGGCTGTGAACATTATGCAAGCATAAACAAGCTCTCCTGCCAGCTGCATGCTGACTGGCTTACCGGGCCAAGCCCCTTTCACCTAATACTATCAGGTCGGAGTGTTTTTCTGGCCTAGATGTAAGCTACTATTAGCTGAAACCTCATACTTGTAAATAACCAGTACTGTCATTTTGGACAAGCAATTTCCAGACTTCAGAGGGTGCACATGATCAGCTAGATTACACATTTAACAAAAATTTTGCATCATTTAACAATTTCTGTAAAAAAAAAACAAAAAAAAAAACAACCAAAAAAAAACCCCAACTCAGCCAGACTTTCTTAAAGTCTACAAATGAAGATGGCATATGGAGTAATTTGAGCATGACAACTTACTTTTTAGATGCGTGACTTAATTTTAAACTTTGAAATGAGCGTTTTTTTTTCCTTTTGTCATCAATCATCCAAAAAAACCCCACCCCCACAACAAACACTCACTGCATCAAAATCATCCGATACAACAGATTTTAGCACCTACCTCCAATGATCAATCATATAGTTTACATTAGGATTGCCCAACCCACTATTGTTGTCCTGTAGAATTTGGTTCTAGTTTATGCACCTATTCAATACTGAGAAGTGCTTATGTAGCAATTTGTTGTTGGGTCAGAAAAAATTGTATAAATTGCTTATGAGTGTTGATAGGAATCAGAGCACCCAAAGCAGAAAGTCTGGACAATGGTGCAAAGGTGTGTCAAAGTTCATCAAAAGTGAACTTGCAGCATTATCACTACTGAAAGCCAGCAAAACTCAGAACAGTAGACTGGCTTGAGGTTCTTACCCAAAGCATAAATGTGGCCATGGTGTGTGGTGACACCCAGCGCACTTCGCCGGTGCCTCATTGAGGAGATGAAGGTCCAGCTGTCCGTCTCCACGTCATAGCGCTCCACTGTGTTCAGCTGGTTGGTGCCGTCATAGCCACCCATCACGTAGATATGATTTCCCAATGCGCACACACCTGGAGAAAACACATGGATGAAAGACTCCTCTCATATTACAGTGAACGAGCTGATAACCTGATGGTTCTGTAATTGCAACTTTGCCTTTTATCTTGAAGGAAATAATGAAGGAGGCAATGACCATGCGTTTTTATTCTGACTTACAATGGCTGATGTTATCTCCAATTTATGACGTTGTTACTGCATTTGCTGCAGCTGAATCATGACCGTGCAGAAAAAGTTGTTAATGATTCAACTCCAACATATATGACTTAGTAAAGGAACATGTACAAGGGTCAAATCAGTGTGCACGAATTTCAGCTGGCTACTTTGTGCCTGAGTCAAGCAGCACTGTTCTCAACATTTTAGGTAAGTGATAAAAACTATGACCGAGTAGGTCTAAAAATCCTAAACCAAGTTTTAGACAGCTAACATCCTACCCACTTTCACGTCTTCCTTGCTCAAACACCCTGCGTCAGTAAACAAGAGCTTCGTGAGATGATAACCAGATGTTCAAAGAGTAGAGCACAGACTTAACTCAAGACATCTCAAACTACCACTCTAAGCTGCCAACTGAATGTGAATTTGTTCTGTTCTCCTAATAATAAATGCATCGTTCTCCTAGCCAGTACCTACTATTCTCTCACATTCACATTTCACTCAAAAGAACATTTCATCCTTAAACAGTAAATGCATCAAACATGGGGTCAACTAATCCTGACTGCTAGTGTAGACAGTGCTCTACAGACTAATACATCCAAATTCCAACTTTACAGCTATCTGTACAATGTAACTCACCTCAGTCATCGAATAATATCAGAAAAACATAACGATTGTCTTAATAGTTTCAAATAAATACAGGCCAAAGATGCAATGTTAAAGTAAATCATGTAGTTAGCTTGGTAGCCATGATGCATCTCAGCTGTTTTCTCTCCCCACCCCCCAAGTCACATCTGTATATTAATTGGGAGCGAAACACACTCCAAAGCTGCTTAAATTTTTCTAAAATGTTCCTCCAACCTTCAAGATGCATCAGATGGCTTTCAAACTGCATGGTTTCAAATATTTTCTGCCCTAAACACGTGCGGTCCATTGCAACAAATGAAACATTCAAGCCCTTTACTTGGATAAGGTGTGCTGAAAAATGCTAAATATAAAGTTCAGGGAAGTAGGTCCCCACTAAGTGAAGTTACACAATGCCAGTTCAGTCTGCGTAACACATAGCCATCACTTTTAAACTGGCTACCTTTGTTGAGTAATGTTTTAGAAAGGAGTCCCCCTCTCTAAATTCAGGGTGTTGATTACAAATTTGGTTTGATTAGCAATTTCAAATGACTAGAAATCCACCAGACTAATCCTCTCTTTGCAGCCAAGCTTCTGCTTATCACCTGGTGAACCCGGGTCCCTTACCAGCTCCACTGCGAACAGTGTTCATGGCTGCTGTGCTTCTCCACTCGTCTCTCTCAGGGTTGTAGCATTCCACCGAGCTCAGTCGGTGTGTGCCGTCAAAACCACCCACTGCATACAGCAGACGGTTAATGACTGCCACTCCCACCCCAATACGTCGCGTCAGCATTGGGGCCACAAGTTGCCATGAGTCTCTCTCTGGGTCATACCTGCATAGATGACATACATAAAGTCATGAGCCATTATGTAGACCTGATACTGAGTGGCTATACAATAGAAGCTTTACACAAAGAAACAGATGTTCCTTCTTGTTTAGAGCCAGTTTGAATAAATTTGTACAAATGGACACTGGTTTCTCCTTGCCAGTAAAACAGTGAAGGGCAATTCAACAAATTTTTCACAGTGCTGAACAAGTTAAGGGTTACATCACTAAGCATTTGATGTGAAATTTTATATATATATATATATATATTGTTCACACCTGATTCCCATTTTGAACACTAAAAAATGTAAGACCTCATTGCAGAGTTGCTTGTATGACAATGTTTTAAAGAAATAACGCAACAATGGATTCTTTCAAACGTCTTGTTGGAAGTACTAGTAAACTACAGCATAATAGATTCTTTGAGAATCAGTGGAAATTGTAGAACGGCAGAGAGCAGGCTAATTGCTAATAATAGAATGCTTTCTGTTCCTTCTTCCTTTAGGCTCAGCATTATTCTGCTTCATTATCTGAGGCCTGACAATAGTGATACACACACACTTCCTCTTCTCTTATCGTCATAGTACAAAGCCATATTAAGACTAGCACTAACAAATGATGGTGTGCAAGCTGACCTTTTTTTTTTGCTTTGTTCACCCTAACACTAAAAAAGGAAAAAGCAAACAAACACACAGAACTATATATAGCAAACAAGAGCATGCCAAGTGCATCTCAGTCACAACCACAGTACTCTAGAATTGATAAAGCAAGTGTATTTAAATAAATTATACTCTAAAGCTTGCAAATACTATGAAGACTAGGCCCTGAGGTATGTGAGCAACCATTTTCATAGTGACAAATACTAATTTGTTTGTAAACATAAATGTATTTGATTGAAAAGCACATCTTTTCGATTCTAGGGTAAATATGTGTGATCAAAGTAATTGCTTTTGCTGCACCTGAGAAGTGAGTATTAAGTTTTTTGCTACACCCAAAACTGTAACAAATACTCTTGAGCCAATTCACAATTCCCTGCAGGCGGTTCACTCCTCCACCAATGGGAATTCAACAAGGAGTTGCAAAAGCCCAAATGCTTTCAATTTGTTTATAGCTTGTGCAGTCTGAAAGAACGTCACCATTCAGGTTTTACTAGTTTGTGTACAATTCCTGAAGAGCCCATCAAAGTGAGCCTCACTGAAATGATATGATTGCTTGCGTTCCATCAGGCACTTTACCTGTAGTTTACCTGAGTGCTGACATCTCACACCAAGGTTGTTCATGGATGCCAAATGTGCATTGCAAAGGGTCAACTGCTAACTCTTTTTTTCCACCAAGGGAGAAAACTAAGACCAGCAAGGTCTTACTGATGCAAGATTGACATTCATGTATATGAAGTAAAAGTAAATATTTGATATCAAAAGCTTGCAAATTTGTGTTTTATTTGCTTAACCGCAAAACTAATTTCAATTACCAAAATTATAGATAGTGACAACCCTAATTTGGAGGCTATTCAATTAAATGGAACAGTTAGTACTAAAAATAGTTACCATGGACCTCACCTTTCTACGCTGTTGTGATGGATGCAGCCATGGGACCCTCCTACTGCATAGATCATTCCGTCGATGACACCAACCCCGATTCTGTTACGAGGGACACTCATGGGTGCACATGGGAGCCAGCAGTTGTTCATGGGGTTGTAGCAGTCCAGTGTGTTGGAGTCCATGTTGCCATCTGGGGCATTGTTGCGCCCACCCACAGCGTAGAAAAGCCCACTGATAACACAGGCTGCAAGGCCACTGCGGGGCACCTGCAGGTCGGCCAGGCGCAGCCATGCCCCTGTGCAGGGGTTAAAGGCCTCCAGGTAGCAGAGTGATTGGCGGAAATAACCCCCGGCTGTATAAATGAGCTGGGGCACTTTGGGGGTGCGGCACGAAATGACCTTGGTGGGCTTGTGAAGTGTGAGGTCCTGGAAGATCTGAGACAGGTAGTCCTTACTCTGTGCATCCCACTCGAAGTGCTCCAGCTGCCTCTGCAGGAAGTTAGGTGTGAGCGAATGGCAACGTACAGCCTGCAGCAGGGCCTGAACGTACGGCCGGCGGTTGTCGCGGTCATACTGAACCCATGCCAGACATGCATGGAACACTTCAGATTCACAGCGTACATTTAGCTCGTCGCGGCTGATCAGCGTCACAAGTTGGCAGTGGGACAGATTGAAGAACTCTTCCTGTGTTGCCACCTTTTGGAGAAAAAGTAAACATAACTAAAATGTATATCGTGAAATAACGCAACAGTCTTAAATTATTGGGAGTGAATAGAGCTTGATATAGTGGATACTGATCTTATCTAATCAAGGGCTCATATACTAAATATTTCTTGTATTTTTCTCCTTAGATGTCTAACTATGACATGGTTTAGTGTAACAAAAACGCAATGATTGATTTCTAACTGCCCATTTCATAGCAACGATTTGCCCCATTCATTTTTGCTTGTCTTTAAAACGAACATGAAAATGAGTACCCTTTTCATAACCACCTGCCTAATATTGTGTAGGGCCTCCTCTTTCTGTTGAAACAGCAACGACTGTTGTGCACTGTATGTTCTGCTCCCTTTCCCTTGTAGTCTGCATTAACATGTTGTGCAACAAAAGCTATTCTTTGGGATCTGACCAGACAGGCTAATCTTCTCTCCCCATATTCATCAAAGAACCTTGTGAGCCCATGACCCTGTTGCAGATTTATGAGCTGCCCTTCTAGATCTACTACATACCTGGAGCCAGAAGACTTCCCGTTTGTGGAGACATTCTGACTCAGTTCTCTAGCTATCACAATTAGCTCTGATCCTTATGCTCACCCATTTTTCCTGCATTCCACACATCAAAACTTACTGCTCACTTGCTGCCCACCCCCATGATCAGTGGCACTCTAATTAAGTAACCACATAGTGTTACTCACTTCACCTGTCATTGTTAATTTTGCTAAATAAATTTTTGAAAATAAAATTCTGTGATAAGATCTTTATTTTAAAATATGACGAGGGATATCACAAGGAGTTAAAACATGCCACATTGTGATATCCCTTGTCATATTTTAAAATAAAGAACTGCTTTAAGGCAACTAATATGACCCTATCAAACAACATTTTTGGCAATCAAACTGCAAAAATGGTGGAAAGAGAAGAACCAGTCCGAAAACTTCCCAGAAATCACACACAGGTATGGCCTACTGACAGAGCATGTGGGTTTTGTTACAGAATTTGAATTGTGTGTGTGCCCTGGGATTTAGGCCAACAGCTGATTTCTACTGTTAGTTTCTTTTGTATGTAAGTATAAGGTGGAAACACGAACATGGCTATGAAGGAACTGAAACTAAAAGTCCCATTTTTCACCACTGTAGTCAAGCCTGTTTTTTTTTATAGGCCATGAACAATGTAAATACATGACTGGGGGGTGGGTATCAATTTTAAATGCTTCCTGTAGATGAATTCAGTCTTTCCTTATAACCTGACCTTACCCGCTGCGTACAACACAGTAGATAATACTGTTCAAGTTTGGGATCAAGGTTTAACAATTATTCGGTAACAGATAAACTGATTAGGATGTGTTAAGTTCTGTGCAGCTTCACTTATTTCGAATAAAGATAAAAGATGTGTATACTCTAAAAAAAAAAAAAAAACAACTTTAAATAACAAAGGAACTCTAGTCACTTCTCAATTGTGAGTACCACAGGTAAACTTCTTGAGAATTTGAATAAAGCAAGTTCTGAAGACGAGATTCCCAGTGACAGGAGGACCCATCAATCTGTGTTCAGAACATGCCAACTCGGCTGAAGAGTCCTAACTTTAAGCTAGGGATTCTGCATTTTCAACTTTAAATGATATTTACAATTTAATAATGACATACAATTTTACAATTTTTTTTAAAAATAAAAATGTAAATATTCTCTACACATGCCTATAAGAGGCCCAATGGTAATTACTGTATGTTATAGTGGAAGTAGTTTGTTTGTCAATCAAGAAGTTTAAAAAAAAAAAAAAGTTAAAAACATATAGAATGGAACATACAGTGGTTGCCGTTTTCTCTAGTATGCTTGTGAAGCCAATGAAGAAGCGATACTTCGTTTGAAATACATTCTGCAAAATCTAACAGCACAGTCCATAAAAGTCACCTTCTAATGCATCCGTAATTAAAGGGCATGAATGGAGGAAACTTGGGTATTTGGTATAAGGTACTTTACTGAACATTTTAAACTCAAGCCAATGCTAGGAGAGAGTCTAACCTGGCTGAAGTTCATGTAGATGTACTCGCGGGCCTTCTGGTGCAGCTCGGTGCAGCCAATCTGCTCAGCAAAGTTGGCGATGCCGATGGCGTTGCTAGGATCCAGCTGCTGAACCAGAAAGTCGCAGCATGCCTTCACCACACTGTCAATCTGATACATCACAGCACCATTCATCACGTGGATCACACACTTCTCCCCGACAGAGATGCTTGCTGTGTATGCAAACTCGATTAGCCGACCCATGACCTGTACAGAGCAAGTAGACAAGACCCTTAGCATTCAGGCCAAAAACCCATGAGAAGACATGACTCAGCTGATCACTGGATATTATGGCCTGAGAGATTAATGTTGACAATGTGAAACTATGATTCACAAATTACCAACAGCTGCCCTACAATCCATCTTTTTATCTCTGCAATAAAATAGTCTTTTCTTCCTGGTCAGGAAACTTTAGACAATGTACAGAAACTGGCAACACTGCCAGGATAAAAAAAGTGAAAGAAAAAAAAGCAACACCCTGGCACTCATGTCCTTATCAACACCTCCTTGTAATCATTAGTCAAAGCAATGAGTAACAACTCAACACATCAATCCCTGTGTCTAACCCCCTAAGCAGTTCTGACCAAATCTAATCTTCAGAGCAAACACGGCTGGCTGAATCGAAGTACAGGGCAATTACTCCACCACTGGAGGAGTGTGTATTGACTACTTGAGTATGTAAAATAGAGGAGCATGTTCAGCAAATCCCTATAATAACTGTCCAAGAGTGAGGGCAGCTGGGCTGTGGAGTTTTAGAATTGGAGCATCATCTCTGCTCAGTGGTCTTGGAAAGTCTTTCATTTTTATGAACAAAAGCAGCAAAATGCAACCCATTGAATGGGTCACTTCAAAGTAATTTTTTGTTAAACCCATGCTATTTCCTTAGACAATAATGCAGCCTCATACTATCAGAGATGAGCTTTCACAGGCATCCAATACTGATTTTGTGTCTTATGCCTTACACACAGGGGGCACTCCAGATTCGCTGAATCCTTTGATATTATGTACCGTAGATTATGAAATATTCAAAGTCTTCTCAATCTTACTTTGAGGAATATAATTTCATTATTCTTAAGCTTTTACACAATTTATAGATGGTAGAGGTTCACTATTCTGCAAGAATCACCCATCTTTAATTCTGAGAGACTTTGCCTCTCAAAGATGCTCTTTTTATTCCCAGTCAGGTTACTGTCCTGCTGCCAGTAAACTTGATTAGTTGCAAAAAAAAAAAAAAAAAAAAAAAAAAAAAAAAAGACCCCCAGCTTTTCTTTTTTGCCCTGTCCAAACCTTTTTTTGTTAATAAATGTGCTGCCATCAAATTCAAATAAGCCATTATTTCATGTAATAGTTATGCCTCACTTTTGATATAATTTCAGTATTTTGTTTGACATTTCATTGACAAATCATTGCATTCTGTTATATGTGCAGAACAGACGATGAACATTTTCACTGCCTCCTGTACCTGGGATTATTTTTAAAATCAGAGATAAAAGCTTTTTTTTGTCTGTGCATTATTATTTATTAAGAAACCATGGTAATCGATGATGTAATGTGATCAGCACACTTAGCTATTCTAATACTAATATTTCCAAATCAGAAATAACACCCTGATAAACCAAACTTTCACCAGAATTCTTGACAAATGAACAAATGAGAAATTTAGAATACATCAGTCTAAAAGCCACACTTAAAAATCAAGTGACTTTTGTTACAAAAAAAATGCATTTCTAAATTTACTGGCTCATCCCATTCCTGCTCTACAGTGGTGGCTCACTTACCCGTGGGTGGATCCCCTCGATGGGCACCACCTCCATGCCGCACTCTTTCAGCCCGTTGGTAAACATGGCCCTGAAGACAGGTGAGGAAGATGCCAGCACCACCTTGTGTGCTACAAAGTCCACAGCCTCCAGGTCATTGTACTTCACCCGTAGTGTGACATCGCATAGCTGCCGCTCAAGTCGTAGCTCATTCATGATGGCGAAGGCGGCAGCCGTGTGACTCTCCAGCGTGTAGCTGAAGACACGATGGCCATTGCGGGTGGACGGTGTCACCTCCGCCTTGCATTCTGTCATTCCAGCCGCTGCGTACATTCTCACCGGTGGCTGCTGCCTGGCACTTGCATCTTCACTCGCCAGCTCAGGTACGAACAGGGAACGGTTGCAGCTGCAGGATGAAGGTTTCCTCTTTTTCCACTCACAGTCCCGCAAGTCTCAGTCAAATTATCTTCTAATTTGGAAATGCAGGCAAGGCATTCAGAAAGAACTTACAAGGTGACAAGTGTCCCTTTAATTATAGCTTTTACAAGCTCTTTAGAGAAAAAAGCTGTCCTTTTCTTCTATCTTAAGGTATGCTGTATGCACTACCTAATGCAAAATTTAGTCCACGAGTCACCTCCATGCCAAAATATAATTCACAGTTAATTTTATCTCAAACAAACCCAAGATACATTTTAAATTTTTTTTACAAGCCTATGTGACCTACTTACAGGATTCTTTGAAATACAAACATCTTGCTGTTACATGAGGGCTGTCAACCTAGAGAAGTGTCCTACAGCCACAGGGGAAAAAGCTTCAGAAGGAAGGAATCTGTTTTATCTGTTGTAGTAGACACCTTGGTGTTGGCAACAGCAGAAACTTCGAGAGTAGAGGGAAAAAAATATCAGGTAAGGTATTGAGCTTAACATGCATATGCCACTTTTTACCTCAACAAAATCAGGCCTTTCCCTGCAAGAAGGGTATGCCTCAGTAAAAAATGCTGTCTTTTTAAAATGAGCATTTCAAGCTCTCCAGACAAAAAAAAGTGCAATTAAAACATGCGAAAACATGAGAATTTGATGAGTAATGTTTCCCTGTTAAGCTTTTTTAGGTAGAGGTAAGAGAACTCATTTAAAGAAAATCACAATAAAAAACAGCTTATTTACTTTTGTAATAACAAAAGGGGATTTTTCTAGGTTAAAAGCTGCAGTTTCACCTCAGACTGTAAAATCGATCCTCATTGCTAAGCCTGCAAGATTACAGATATTCAGGTCAGCGAGCGTGTGAAAGGTGCCAGAGGTTATTTCGACTGCGCCAACATGCGCCTCCAAGAAAACAAGTGCTTTACACAGCTGATCCCACCAGGACTGAAGGACTTAGAAAAGGCAGTAACTGGGAATCTGTTTTCATCCACTGGTTGCTCAAAGACCTGTGAAAAAAATAAGGGAAAGGACGTGATGTGACAGAACAGGGTGGGGGAGTAAAAGAGAACACAATCAACAGGCTGAAATCACAAATGTTCCAAGTATTTTCCTAGTCCTAAATAACATTAGCTTGAGGTTTAAATCATAGCACAGTCCAATAAAGAAATGGGCCTGAGGCCAGTTACTTATAAAGATCCATTGATATCTCAGTCAAAAATAAGGCTGCTGCCTTTGGTTGTTGTGGTACAGGGCAGGAGAGTGAAATAAATTAAGACAACGTAGCTATTTAAAACAAGTGACACACAAACGGGGTGGTTTCCATCAGGTCAGAGAATTTTTTTGTCATGTCATGGTAACCAACAAGTTTGGTCACAACTTTATCATACGAAAGATACAAAGAGTGTCAGCCACGACTGTATTTAGAAAAAAAACATAACATGGTCGTTAAGACATTTGGCACAAAAAATACACATTATAACATAAACTGACCAAGTTTTACACCGTTTAATGTCTGGTTCTTTACCGACCAAATACTACTTCGACAATCTAGACTAGTGTGACCTGAATCAAAAACCCCATGCAGACAAACTGCCACCAAGTGTGTGAGACTTTCCATCCGCACATCCGCGAGATTTCCTGTTCATTAAAAACGCTTTTCAGACCACTGTAACTTACCCTCTACCAAGGGGGAATAGCGCTGTCGCCTTCTTGTCCATTTTCACCGATTCAAGAATAACAACAAACGCCATAAGAAACGATTTAAGCAGCAAATAGACGCATACAGGAAGGCCCCGAATCCCCGTTCTAGAGTTTGAGAAGATGCGGGAAGAATCGCCCAGAACCGGTTAGGAGTTGCTGCTGAACAGCGGCTAGTTAGCTAAGAAGCTTCGTCATTCACCAGCGATTTTGTACTTTCGTCTCGGTGGCGTTTATAGGGGGTAGTCAACATTACAAATATATATTGTTAAACGTTAACAGGTTTTAATAATAATTAAAAAAAAATCACTTTTACCCATTAAAACAACGCACCTAGTTTTGTCGACTGGCTGGTTGCGAAATCGCTGCATGCGAGGCGAGAACCACAGTCAGGTGTCTTGGTTCTTGAAAGGAAGTATTTAAGAGAGTAAACGCTTATTAGCTTTCTATGGAAACTTCAGACGATCGTCTTTCACTTGTTAACCCCATGAGCGCCGTTCAGTGTTTTTATTGGTCACAAACAGGCAGCGTTTACGGTACACTCAGCAAATGTCACATTTAAACAAAGAGAGGGATGAAATGTGGTTTGGCGGAGCTCCGTCGGTGGTGGTGACTCATCGTATGGTGTTAACTAACGTTACAGCACACTGTGTACCCAAAGCATGAATCACAAGTGCAGCCTAATCCTTATGTAAACCATGCACAGAATTCACAGCCCCGTGAACGAAACGTGGAGCTGGACAGCGGAGAAGCAACTTGTGCAAACGGTATTAGCATGCAGCGTGAAGGCGACTCTCCGGGAGCAGTACGCGCGGACGACTTGCATGCAATTCATCAGTTTGCAAGCCTACTACTTTTCCCTGCTCCAGAAGTCATTGCCAAATTATGCACGCATGTACACCAGAGAATGAATTACAGCGCAGCCCCAATGAAAAGTAAGTTGACACAAAGCAAATGCACATAAGTGAATAGCGACAAGTCGTTTTTTGTTTTTGTTTTTGGTAACGCAGTACTCACGCGTCCTGTGCACATGAAGTCTCGCAGTGCTGACTAAGGGAGAGAGAGGGAGGTAAAGAGAGGCAGAACGAAAGCAGTAAGTCACCATGACTAAGCATTGGGACTAGTGACGGTCGATTCGCAAACGAGTTGTTCTTTCTGAACGACTCTTTCAAGTGAGTCGACTCGCCAGCACAAAAGAATCACTTCAGCAAAATTGTAGTAAATGCATTTTATTTAATATATTGCTTTTTTATATAGTTATGTATAAATGTAAAATGTAAAAACTATAGAATGTACTTGTATCAATGTATCAAAAACAAAAAAATCACAAAAGCACAAAACCCTTAAAGATGATTGGACAAATTAACTAAAATTACAGTCTTAATGAATTCGCAATTTTTTTTTTGATTTGACTAATGTTTCAAACTGATGTGATGATGAATTTATAGTGCTCTGGAAGAACAGAGTGCTTAAGTGACAAACCCTTTTGTTATTATCATTTCACACCATATTTAGGTGTATATAAATTAATGTAAGTGATATTCAAGTTATATTTTTCCTAATGCAGGCAAATCTCATCCACATTTCTTTCTTTAATAAAAAAAGTTCTGTTTTAATATTGGCATGTGTATATAGGTATACATACACTGTAGACCTACAAACCACCACATATCTTTTGAGTTTTCCGCATGTTTAAAATGCTGGATTCACATTTGACTACTTGTTTTTAAGAGATTTAAAGAAAAATGAAGATATTGTAAGAAATATAGCTTGGTATATGTTATTTAGCCAAAATCTAAGCAAAGTGAAGAGCAACATAGTTCATATTTAGCTGTAAAAAGTTAGTTAAGGCAAGTTAAAGTGCTCTTAGCTTTATTGTGTGTGTGTGTGTGTTGGACTTCAAAACAACCAGTACAGACAAGAAATGTCTTGAGACTAAAGCCAAATAGCATTTTAGCTCAGTCATATAACAGTGAAGAATAAAGCTAAAGTTAGGATTTTCAGTTCCTCCTGATGCTTCACATTGGGTAGGCACCCAGAATCAAAGTCAGAAGCCAGAACTACTGTTAACAATTGTATTAAAAGTGTGAAAGTGTTTCAGGCCTAAAAATCAAAACCGTTAACTGGAGCAGAGAGAGAAACTGAGATGAGAAGAGATGAGAGATGTCAAATTCACATCCTGTTTCCCCAATCTGAGGAAGTGAAGCAGATTTAAGTCACAGGACATTACTGTTGTGGAGTTGAATAACCCGAAAAGTCTAGAGCACTGATGTGGAAGGTGGTTGACGTAAAGTGAATCTTGAAGATCACTCGGACCCCAACCAGACCGTGAAACTCCAAGAAGATGATCTAGAAGTGACAGAATAGTGATTTTCAGTAATCATTACTCATAAATGGTCAACAGTTACAGTAATAATAATAGTGCGGGTAACAGACCGTCAAGGCCAATGGCAGTCATTGGTCACTGCTGCCCGTTTTAAGGTGGAACTGCAAAATTCACACTTCAGCCTTGTCTAAAGTAAACATTAGAGATAGAGGGGCTGCTATTTCACTCATCCAGGTGAAAGCAAGAGCACATGTTGCACGTAAGGATGATTAAAAAAGGATTGTAGTGTTAAACACTTGACAGTAGGAATGTGTAATGTGTTGCTTAGTTGGATCTGTAGGTCCCAGAAATGGCTGTTTTGTCACATTAGGTTTAACAACTGGATGATAATTCTAAACACATTTTTGTCGTACTAGACTTCACATGCAGGCTACATATTTGCTGTAAATAATTTTTTTTTTGCCAAAAAAAATATTCTTTACCAGTTTGACTAAAAGTTTAAAGCTTTAATGCCATGCATTTATTTGAACATTTGGTTCCTACCACCACAGATATGAACAGGCTCTCTATAAAGCTCTCAAGTTTCTCTAGAACAGAGCATTTCACATCAAACCACCCTTTGTGACTCTGTTTCCACCTTAAGGCTGAATTTGACAGAGATTTAGAAAGTCCCCTTTGAGCTAAAGTGAAGTGTTGTTGCATGAATCACTCATGACTTGATGAATCGATTCAGCCACTTCACCCAGCTGTGGATAATTTCAGCAGTTTTAAGATCCAGTTTTCGTCTGCAGAAGTGTAAGTCAGGGTTCGGACGTAAGATCAACATCTGTGTTTCTGCTCTTACAATCAAAATGAAAATCGCAGTAATTCACTGCATTGAAAACGTTATGCCATGAAATCACCTCGAGAGGTTGCAGTCGCTTTCTACAGACCCTTGCACTGGAACCGTGTTTGCAGTTGTACAGCATACGTAGAGCGTTAAAAATACTTTTTGTAAAAATGTATTTGCAAATACATTGCGTCATCTTTAAATTGACAAATGCATTACGTCACCCTCTTCATCCCTGTATGCAGTAAATTAAACAAATGCATTATTAAACATAATGATGATAAGTGATAGCGTGTCAGAAAATGAAGTGCATGCACAAATTACCATAAAAACAGTCTGCTGCTTATTTCGCTACGTGCGTCTATAAAAATGCTGACATCGGTTTATTGCTCCAGATGTCACTACTGTATCTGACCACCAGATGTCACTATTGACCAGTTAAACGAGCCTTAAAGGGAAAGCCACCAATTTCTCCAAAATGTCTGCATAGTTCAATCCTGATAAGAATAGTTTATTTTCGAGGGTTTGATGTGCAATTGTTAATAGTAGAGAAATAGTTGCACTCATGTTTTCAACAGGGTTGGGGAATGGAACCAGGGGCCACAATGTCTACAAAGCAAACATAACCGTTTTACCATAACCGTTATAGTCCCTTCTTAAGTAAGCATGTGTTTTTTTCAGATTTATCACAATTTTACCATCATCAAAATAGTGTATAAAAACTCAGAAGCCATAGTAAATAAATTGCTTTATAAATATGTTCATTTATGATGAGTGAGGTCATATTTGGGCTTTCTCTCTTTCTCTGGCCCATCCATCTTGGTCTGGTGTGGTCACCATTGACTACCACCACATGTTCATCTGCTGCCTACACCTCTAGCCATGGAACTCATTAACAATTATAACCATTCTTCTTTGGACTGTTTAGTTATTACTATCTAGTGTCAACCAGAGGAGGATGGGTTCCCCTACTGAGCTTTGGTTCCTCCCAGTTCCTTCCAGTTCAGGGAGTTTCTGTTGCCTCCGTCGAGCACCGTCACTAAAGCTGCTTTGGGACAACATCTGTCTTAAAAAGCACTATAGAAATAAAACTGAATTGAATTAAATATTTAAATTATTTATATAATTTATTGAAAACTAAAAGAGACTGCAGGTATCTGACATATATAACCACAGAACCAACTGACTCTTCAGATAAAATCACTTCAGAATGTGTACAGTGTTCCATGCTATTTTTATTGCCTTCATGTCCAAATGAGCTTTGATACTGTGGATCTTCCAGGCTAGCAACCATGTCTTCATTTGCTTTGGGTAAATGAGTAATTTAGTTTTTTAAGAATGGTAAACTTTTGCTAATAACAATATGCAAATTCCTAATGCCAACAAGCAGGTACATGCATGGCACCCAAAGAGTAAAATGTGCCAAAATGTGCTTCGCATATGCATTCACGATCAAATAAATGTATTTATTTATCTATCTTTTTTTATTACATCATTTGAAAACACAAATTCTCCTTTACTTTGTATGAACTGAAATGCTGTGTAACTAGCATAGTGGTAATCTAGCAGGTTATAGCTTATTGTTGTATGCTAGCCATGTTAGCCTGGTAGCTCCTGTACAAAAAACAGACGCCAACCTCAGACATTGTCAGTTGAGTAATTATGTTTGTAGTAAGATTGAAAATCATGTGAATTTGAGCTATGAGTCCAGAAAACATTGATAATTTTTTAAGCTTATGAGCAGGAAAATACTGCACAGTTAATGTGCTTCTGTGAATCATATACCCTGTTTAGGACCCCTGAAAACATGTGTTTTTGATGATCAATTTGATGCATGTGTGAGAGAAATGTGTGTGAATGTGAATATATTCACATGCTTTCAAGACACTAGCGCTGTGAAAAAATGTTCTGTACTGTGAAATCTAAACTAAGTTTCGACCACTTCTGCTACTGTTTTGATTGTATGTGTTATGGTGGGTGGCAGCGTGTATGATGCCTTTATATGTGGGGGTTACCGAACGTGTGTTTCCCACACTTCAGTCTCATGCCTGTGGTTGCTGCAGTGCAGAGGGCCTTGGTGTGTGCGTGTAATTCTGAGAAGCCTACGTGGTCACTGGGTGCTCGCACTGGAGCATGTGTTTGTGTCTGCCTTTACGGGTAAATGGTGGGAAAAATGAGCTGAGATGAAGTTGCAATGAGGGCAACTCATATTCTAACCCTCTGTTTCTTAACTATTCCACTACCATTTACTCATGATGGAGAATCAGAAATGTGGCCATGCTTTGCCTTCAGTGTGGTTAAACTGAAAGGAAAGCACTTGGCCTGACCTGAGCTGCCCTGAGAAATATTTCAATGAAGTTAGGAGGCTCTGTTCTGAAGGGAGATTATTATCATTTGGTGATACTAAAAAGAAATAATCACTGGAACTCTGCTATTTTAAGTAGTTACTACTAGGGCTTGCACAGACCAAACCCACTGTTTGTTTCTGTTGGCAGCAATTGGCCAGTCGAAGTCAACACACAAAAATAAATAAATAAATAAATAGATAGATAGATAAAATCCTAACACAGGAGGTTGGGATATTCTATATTGCATTTTCATGATAAACTGGCACTATACCTATCCATAATAAGAATTTATTATATGGCGATTCTAGTAATACACTTTATGACATTTTTACCATTTCACACATTTATACTATTTAATCATTATTTGCACTTTTACAAAATGAAAGTGTTATCACAACATTTCTACATGTTTTTTTCAGGGGTGAGGTTATGAATCCGGATCCTGCAAATATTAGCTTAATGAAAAGATAGTCTGATCCAGAAAGCTGAAAAGCTTGTGCAGTGCATGTTACATTTTATAATGCAGCATGTGCCACTAGAGCCTAGTAGCCAGAACAAAATCTCTTTTCTCTTGAGTACTTGACTACATTTCTGGATTATCTGTATGCAACCTTACTCATTGTCCATCTCAGGGTTTTAATCATTGACCTG
This sequence comes from Lepidarchus adonis, assembly GCA_037576955.1. NCBI lineage: Eukaryota > Metazoa > Chordata > Actinopteri > Characiformes > Lepidarchidae > Lepidarchus > Lepidarchus adonis. The sequence continues at coordinate 728,820 of JBBIGC010000104.1, forward strand.
TACCATGCTGGATATTGAACACATTGGCTTTCAGCCCACCCATAAAAATGAATATTTATATACAGACCAATCAGGTTGGCCCTCAGTTGCCAAAATAGCCCTGGTGCACTGTGTGTTCTGACACCTATCAGAGTCAGCATTAACATTTTGTGCTACGGTAGCTCTTCTGTGGGATTGGGCCAGATGATGAGACTTGGGCGCCCATGTCCCTGTTGATGGTTAACAGGTTTTGCTTCCATGGATCACTGTTGGTGTAGGTAATGACCACACTGGGATACAGCACGAGACCATTTTGGAGATGTTCTGACTTCTGTCTAGTCATACAGTCACCACAATATAGTGCTTTGTCAAAGTGGTACACACACATTTTTCCTGCTTCCAGCATATCAACTTTTAATACAGACTGTTCACTTGCTGAATAATGTATCCCACCTCTTGGCAGATAATTGGTGTCATTCCTTCCTGCTGTATGTGGTTTTAATATATCTTCACAATATTTGTTGTACCATCTACAGGTGACAAGAGTGTTTTTGTTTTTCTTTTATAAACAGCACTTTTTTTTCCAGCTGAAGTCTCTGCAGTTTGCATATGCAACGATATGTAGGGCAATGCCATTACCAGATGTACAAACGAGGGGGCTACACACACACACACACACACACACACACACACACACACACACACACACACACACACACACACACACACACA
>JBBIGC010000104.1:742342-774616 GCA_037576955.1 Lepidarchus adonis
CCCCCCCCCCCCCTCCTCCTCCCCTCCCTTCTCCCTATAAGTTCTGTGGATGATATCATGTTTAGAATTCATTATTTTCAAATATTTTCAGAGATTAAAAGCACTACATATATACACAAAATAATATGATAATAATCAGCTTTAAATTGTTTATATTTCTAAAAATAAATAAATCTGAATGAAAAAATCAATAAATGACCGAGAAGACAGCAGGAATTGCTGGGAATTTGCTATTCTCTCAAAGCAAGAAGGTCCTGGGTTTAATTTCCAGTCAGGATCATTTATGTGTAGAGTTTACATGTTCTCCATTTCTTTCAAGAGCTTTACCTCCAAAGCATATGTCCCTCAGGTCAACTGGACATACTAAATTGCCCCAAAGTGTGTTTGCATCTGCCCCCAAAATAGAGAAACACCTTTCACTGGTTGTGTCACATTGATGCAGTAATTCATGCAAAAAGAGGCCCAACCAAATATTGAGTGCACAGGAATTAACATACTTTTCAGAAACCTGATATTTTAAAATATCCTTTTTATTGATCGTATGTGATATTCTAATTTTCTGAGACAGTGAAATTTGGGTCTTATTCATTGAAAGCCATAATAATTGGAATTCCAAGAAATAAAGGCTCAACATATTTCACTCTATGTGTAATGAATCTATATAATATATGAATTTCGCTTTCTGAAAGGAATGTCAAGAAATATTGAACTTTTTCACATTATTGTAATTTTTTTAGCTGTACCTGTATATGTAGAAATGCATACACCGGCCACGTTGCATGTTGTGGCAAGGGCGAAAGCCAAATTGGCAGCATAACCTGGTAAATAACATTGAAGGAAATATGTTCTGTAGCCTTTAATGGCGACTGGCAAGGTTGGCATGATAACAGGGTTTGACTGTATAAGTAAACTATTTCATTAAGGCAGGAAGGCTTGGAGTGACTATTCTATACAAACTAAAGATTAACGTAAGCTCAGCTATTCTGCATGGGAGTTAAAGGCAGGATCTAATGGCATATGTGAAATTCCAAATATTTTAGATTAAATCCTCTGATCTTATGTTTAGTTTACATTTTTTAAATGTATAAATCAATGTAAGCCTATCAATATTAGTGAAGACGAGTAATAAGTAATCCTGCTTTGCTTGTTTTACTTCGCTCAGTTACCTTTGCCATCCTGAACACTGCTGTGGGAAAGTACCGACCTGATTTGTGCTGCACATTTACCCCCCCATCACTCACGACTCATCATATTAAGTTCACTCAGGTAGGTGGAGATAAAGAAAATCCATTGTGGGCAGACATGAGACGCTCTCTTTTCGCCTATGGAGGCCGTAACTCTGGCTGGAGTAAATGGAATTGCCCATAACTATATATTTTCCTCTCATGCAGCACCACAACTTTGCTCTGATGGTGTTTCACACCTTTACAGTATTTACCACAGGTTCCTACTGTTTATCTCACTACAGAGACAAAGATCTTTTATCTAGGACAGAGAAAGTTGAACTTGCAACCTTGATTCTGTCAAATTGAAGCAGCAATGTTGGATAACTTGACTCATGAAGAGTGAAGAGCTCCTTTCTGGCTTGATAGTCAGCAGTGTCAGTGTAATGAATATGGAGAATAAAGAAACACACTTCTCAAGCAACTGATTAATTTGGTTTTATTTCATTTATCACACGTTTTTATGTCATAATTGTTTCTTAAAAACAAAAGGTGGTATTTTTTTTATATTCTAATTAATTTCAGATTATTTCTATCTGTATGGAAATGTTTCATATGGTTCCAAATCATTTTCACATTATTGAGCAGTAATATTTTTAATCAATCATTCCAACTCAATAAAAAGGTTAATTTGTTTGTGTAGCACATTATTATACACATAGGCCATTCGATGTGCTTTACTCAGATAAACATTAAAAACATTAAAGGAAAGCAAGCAATAAGTTAGCAATAGAATCAGTATAAAAAAATAAATAAAAGTAAGATTTAAAATAAGTTCAAATTTATTTATTCAAAGTCAATTACTGAAGAACACATGAAACAATGCAGGATTTTTAAAATTATTGCAGGTTGTAGTTTTTGCAAATATTATGAAAATTACAGCCCACGACCCAGTTACAACAAAACTCTCACATGAAACCTAACACCCCTGCACTTCACACTTTTGAAAAATGACTAACCAAGCTCTTAACATGTGGGTTCCATTCAGACTGGTTTGTGTTCTTTCAAGAACTTAGTTCACTCATTTCTAAAGTTAAGTGCATATTCACACAGGTATTACAGAGAAAACACTGCAAAGTCATTCCCATACATACATACATAGTACCTATAGAAACCTAAACTTATAATAAGGTATTTACCTGAGTATCAAGTCTTCCAGGTTCCAGTTAATGCTAAATGACTGCTGAATTTAAAATTTACAAAAAATAAATAAATAAATAAATAAATAAAATATAAATATAAAATAAATATAAAATATGGCATGTAAAAAGGTTAATAAAAGGGCATGTTTCATATTCAGTTTTCCTCTTCAGTATATTAACCAGAGTGTGTCCTGCTGAGGACAAAATGTAGAAAATCAATTAAACATAGATTTGATTGCATGTTCAGACTTTTGCATACTACTGTATAAAAATATAACTATGAAACATATATGAATGCCTTTCTTTCATAGTGTTATAATGTAATACCTCTAAGAGCTGTGGTTTGTGTAAGATTTAATACATATAGTACATATTTAAAGACAAACCAATAAAACTGATATGTAGACAACACTAGGAAACGTTCACCACTGAATGGGCAACTGTGAAGCTCTTCTGAGAATGAGATCAGTCAGGACTGGAAATGCTTTGGTCGATAACCCAGATTACCTGCTTACAATCTGTAGCCGCCATCAGCATATGAGCATGGAGGAGTCTGCTTGCTTGGCATGTGGCATGAACTCAAAAAAAAAGCTCTTTTCTCAGTCTAAACATAAGAAGCAGCTGATCATCTATGTGATGAAAATCGCAGACCTATCTGTTGGTGCAGAGACAGCTAAACTGTTCTTAGATCAGGTTGGCGCACATTTAATGTTGCACCTACCGTCTGTTTTAGAATCACTCAAAAGCTTTTAATGATAATGTAGAAATGTGTCTCTAATGTTGTAGCACTTATCATCTGCACTGTTGTAGCACCTGCGCTGTTTTTTCCAGGACTAAGCATAAGGACTAAGACTCGCACATCAGTATTGTCATGAATTTATGCTTGATTGTTCCTGTACCTGGAAGTCGCTTTGGACAAAAGCGTCAGCCAAATGTGTAAATGTAAATGTAATGTACAGTCGTTTAGGTGTGTTTGAGGGTAATTGTAAGCTGAACAGTCGAGGGCACAGGAAAACTTTTTTGCCCTGTGAAGACACAAGACCTTTTCTCATTTCTCTTTCAGGAAGCCAGCACACCAGCTTACAGAGCTACTGTATGATGCAAGAGATGGACAAATAAGATTAGCTGCATATTTGCAAAGTTACTTGCATCTGAGGGTTTCACAGTTGGCCTGTCTGCGATTTGGGCCATGGGTGCCTGGCAGGGCAATTTTTTTTTCACAGTATGCTTAAACATGCCCTGTCCAACAAACCAGTTAAATGCCAGGCTTAGGAAATGTGTTTGATGGGAACTATTAAGCTGTGCTAGCTACTAGCCTTCCAGAACTAGAAATGTGTACTCCTTACTGAAGCAGTAAAACTGGTGATTGAAGGTGCCAGATAATAAGATCATGGCTGCAAGTGGCTTGCTGTACATCACCATAATAATTAAGTATGAAGAGAGGGAAAACAGATCACCCAGAGTCGCCCCCTCAAGTGCATCATTTGTCCTGTCGCGCCCTCTAGTGGCCACGTGACCTTCGTTATGAATTAACTCAACTCTAAGGTCAGTGTGGCGATAGTCGAATGATTAGAAGATGTGAAAAGTGTAGTGGAAAGTACAAGTACAATCCCAAATAGTCTTTATACTTTATTTATTAGTGAAATTGACATGTAAAAGGATTTGAAAGAAAAAGGAACAAATAAGTAATTAATTAAGTATTTATAGTAGTACTTAAAATGATAAAATATTTTTTTTATTTTTAATGCAAACTTTCAAAAGCAATACAGAAGCAAATCACACAACAGAATATACAGTTGACAAAAATAATTATATAAACATATATGTAAATAATACAAAAAAGGAAAAATACAAATAAATATACATTGGCAGAAACAATAAAAAAGCAATACATAAACAGACAAATAAGTAAACAAACGAGAGAATGCATCTCCGCTGAAGAATATATCATATATTAAACACTGTTTGAATATTAATAGGTTTAAATGCTTTTTGTTCTGTTTGCAAATGAGTCAACATGTACTGCTTCCATTCGGTTATTAGTACCAGAAAATATGACTTTTTATTCACTGCTTTCATTTCTGTTATCAAATCAGCCCTACATAACCCGATACAATATTCTTGTTAAAGCACCTACAATGATGTAAAAGCACCTTGTAAAGTTAAACTTGTGGTAAAAATGAAATAAAATTCCTTTAGTATCATTTGTTTAAAATAACCTTTAGGGTGTTTTAGGGTCATTACCAGACTTGTTCAGATCCATGTTAATAACAAATTTCCTCCGATAGTTAACGTTTTCATTTGAAGAGGAATACAAATAGATAGCGTCATTTCGATGCATTTTCTGATTGGTTACTGAGAACCATGTGACGAATACACCGTCATGGCGGCCGCCGCAGCGGTCCGTGTTCTGAGTGTGAGGCTCGGAAAAGTGGCTCCGGACTGCACCGTCTGTCCGCTTTACCGCCTAAACATGTGCAGCGGAGCTGTGCTGGGGTCAACCAGGGGGAGAAAGGCCATGGAGCTTTATTCAGCGCCGAACAGACACCTACAGACGTCCATAAGTGAGTAGGTCAGGGCTGCCAAAGTCGAACTGAATGTTCGCTAACTGCAGCGTCACGGCGCTAATACGCGATTTCCTTGGTGCTGCAGTCTAGAACGGTTCTAGCTCAGTCTGGTATATCTGTTTGGATATGCTGGTTGTGATTTTGGTTTAGATAGCATTCAGATTTATAGTAATTATCCAAAAATACTCAGACTCCCAGGGGTGACACCTGGTTCAAAAGGGGTATTCCACCCATTTTACAAAATTTTCCCTTAATTCAGTGTTTGGGATGTCAACAAAGCCACTATGATTTGGGTTGATGTTAAATACTTAATTGCAGACTAACGAAATTGCAATAATTGTGATAGGAACCACAGCTTATTATGTTTCTTTTCTTATGTATTGTCTTTATAAATCTCTAATTGCTTGCAGAAGAAATTATGGACAAGTAGGTGTTTATGCATTTAATTTGTAATAAGCAGTGCAGTCAGTCCTGCAATCACTGGGTCAAGTTTTGTCATTAGCAAATTTCATAATAAGAGCTTGGCTAGGAGATCAGAAAACAGACACAGCAAGATTAGGATGTCTTTGCCCATTACTATGATGGTTACTGACATTTTGTACTATCATTTCAGAGCGACATCAGAGTGAGGAGGGCAGCTCTAACATGGAAGACACAGATGAGGATGTGTGCGTCACATTGGCTCTCAATATAACTATTTATACAAATGTTCTTAACTGTGTATATAATCACCATCTCACTGACTTTCCTCATCAAGATTCAACAATACTGGACATTTTTGTAGTGTCTTGCTTTTTTTTATTACATCATTGTGGTTAAAGTATTCTTTCTCTATTCTTTCTATCTCTTGGTGTAGGGTTAATGTGGTGTTTATTGATCGGGCTGGACAGAGGATCCCTGTGAAGGCTAAAGTTGGAGACAATGTCCTGTACCTTGCTCAGAGACATGGCATTGATCTAGAAGGTAATCTCTAGTTTTAAAGCAGTTATTTCCTTCATATGAACACAGTACAAAGTGATCTCATAGCTGGACATATGCTCACAAACACAAGAAAAAGGTCAAATGTACCTCAGAGTAAGTGCAGTATCTATCTAGACCTCATCTTAAGACAAAACAGTTTAAACAGGAAATTCTTGCTTTAGAGAATACTGTGCCAAATCTGTAGGAGGCGAATAGGCCTTTTTTTTTGGCCAGAGCATCCCTCTGATTGTGTCATTTCTTTTCTTTCAGGAGCTTGTGAAGCATCCTTGGCTTGTTCAACGTGTCATGTTTACGTAAACGAAGAATGCTATGATAAGCTTCCAGAACCTGAAGAAAGGTAGGTGTCCATTTTAATCGACCTGGTGCCTGTTGTTTTAATGGCAATTCAGATTGTAACATTTTCACTGTTGCTGTGGTGAATCAGGAGAGGTTGCTGAATGACCATGGTCTGTATATATATGTTTGAATAGTATATCAGCGTTTATAAGCATATTGAAATGTTTTCTTTATGAAGTCTCAGTAGAAATGAATAGATTACTGCTTATCTTTGAGTTCTATCAACATCTTTTACACCTCAAAGGGAGGACGACATGTTGGACATGGCTCCCATGCTGCAGGAGAACTCACGACTGGGTTGCCAGATCATTTTGACTCCTGAGCTGGATGGAATCGAGCTGACCCTCCCCAAGGTCACAAGAAACTTCTATGTGGATGGTCATGTGCCTAAACCTCACTGAGAGAGCTGGACTGAGCAAGGAGAGCAGAAGTCAGAGATGAGGGCAGATGTTTGAGGAGTGTTTAATCTAGACAGCAGAGTCTCTCCTTTAGAGATGTGAAGAACACTCTGGAGTGTCAGTCTGATAAAGAGCGACCATTAACATTGAATGGTGACTCACAAATGGACATCTGATTCAAAAGAAACACTTGATTCCCTTGCCAGGAATATGTGGTCAGGGATGCAGAATGGTATGTACTTGTTAAAAGGCTCCTAAAAGCCTCATGATTTACTGCAGGCTTAGTCAGCTGAGGAACAGTGGCATGTTTTCTGCACAGCTGCAATGCCATGACTTGACTACGAAGTTCTAGTAACTGTTCCTTATGTTCTAGAATTGTACAAGTTCCGTTCTTTTCAATTCTTCAGGTCTAGACTCGTCGGCCTTGGTGAAGGAGACATTCCATGTTACGCACAGCAGTCAGACGCACAATCATGTTTCCAGTCCCAGAAAAAAAAACTTCACCCATTTAGTTCTAGAATCATTTCATGAAGGTGTGTGTGTGTTGAATATGTTACTACATTAATCTTTCCAAATGAAAGTATCGTTTAGTGTCATTACTTGCTTATAGGTGTCAGTTTTCCAAAAGGAATTTCATCAACTTTTCAAAATTGCTGTATAATTGCATTGTTAAAATCAGTCATTAACATCCAATTAAAACGAAAGGCCTGATTATAGGAAAAGCTTAAAATTGTGGTTTTCAGTAGTGATTATGAAAACCATGCAACTTAACGCTCCCTTAGAGAAACTGTTATCCAACTAAATGATTATGAAGACACTGATGTAGATGTTTTTGCAGTAGTTTTAATGGAATGTGTCGATAGTATTTCAGATGTTTCATCACTCTGTTACTTTGTTTCATCTCCATGATTCAATGTTGCAGACATTTTGAAGAATTGATGAAATTCTCCTTTTAGTCACATGTGAAACGAATTTTGTTGGCAGTGTGACTTCAATTCTAGTCAAGGTTTGACCTAAACTCATTTTGGAAAACCAGATACAACAGCAGCGGTCACACACCCTGGTCCTGAATCTATCTTCCTGCAGAGTCTAGTTCCAACTGCTGTTGACCACAGCTACTTCAGCTAATGTACTTCTTCATAAGTCCATGACTGGCTCAATTACATGCATTTATGTTCACTAAGATGGGGGCAGCTTTTTGGATGCAGGTTGTAATTAAACTCTGCAGGTAAGGTGATCTCCAGGATGAGGGGTGGTGACCACTGCAGTTTGGGATTTACAAACAGGTTCTCGTTACTCGGGTGATGGAGACATGACTTTTAAAATGACAGTGGATCAGAGTGAGTGTCCTTTTTTAGGTTATGGAACTGTGGTCAGTATTATGAGATTATACATGTTTAAGTAATTCTGTGATTATTGACACATAAAAGCATTTATAAGAAGAAGAAACCTTCTGTCCATCTCTGGCTCACCTTACCTGAAACTTCGCCTTCACTTCTGCTGTACTGTAACTGTCTATACACGCACAACTGTGAAAACGGCTAAACGTTTTAACCCAAATCCGTACGAGGTCTGGTCAATAAAATTTGTCCTCCGTTTTAATTTTTTGGTGGTTTTTACTCACATAAAAAACTATTCAGAGGAATGCAGTTCTGACTGGAGAGACAGAAGTGTATATTAACAGACTTACATTTAAATTCTAATATTGAGCATAGAAAACAGATACAGTGTTTGTATCTTTAAATTAGAAACATGATGGATTATTGAAGCTGATGAGTTGGTCGCATGAAAAATTGGCGAACATAACGATTTGTTAGCAAAATTACAATGAATAGATAATTGGGTTAGAGCTTCTGCAAAACAGATCATGTAAGATGTCCTCAGTTTGCAGCAGTTGGTACCTAACAAAAGTGATCCAAGGAACCAGCTTGAGTGTGTGTGAAGTGATGGAGAGACTGGTTTCATTCCATAACTGTTGCACAAAAAGTAAATGCTGGCTGTAAAAGAAAGAGGTCGGAACACCGTTCATAACCACTTGACGCATACAGAAATATGAAATATGCAGCTGCTGTCTGGTCAGAGTGCCCATGTTGACCTCTGCCCACCACTGAAAGACTGCAATTGGCACGTCAGCATCAGCTGGATAATGAATCAATGGAAGAGCGTACCCGGTACAAGCATTCACATTTTTATTTACATCATGTAGATGGCCAGTTGTGTCTTAACTGGGAAAGCGATGTTACAAGGATGCATTATGGTAACATAGCAAAGGCAGTGTGATGTCCTGGCATTTATGTGATGTTACTTTGATGCATTGTTGCAGGATTGTAAGCCCAGCTACACTACTAAAATATTTAGGAACATGACAAAGAGCTGAAGATTTAAGAGTTTTGCCTCTAAATCAGGGGTGGTTTGATGATTTCCCTGTTCACACACCTGGTTCAAATCACATGTTAATTGCCAGGTTGAGTGAATGTGTTTAAGGAGGGAAACTACCAAACTGTGCTGGATACCGACCTCCAGGACCAGAGATTGACAGCCCTGCTCTTAAAGGCCCCACTTCACAACGTACAGGACCTCAAACACTCAAGAGATCTGCCAATGAATAGGTGAGTTGAACCAGGTGTGCTTTATCAGGGAAATTACCAAACTGTACTGGACACCGGCCCTGTAAAACCAGAACCTACAGAGGTCTTGTGGAGTCCGTATTCGACATTTCAGCAGCACTAACAAGATAGAAAACGGCTTCACCTGGCTCCACGCAGTCACCTGACTCTCCAAGATCACGTGACAGATGGTTTCCAACTTGGAACAGTAGCGTAAAAGGCCGTTTCTAAGTTTTAGAAAAATCTTCAAGGCTGTTTTTATGAGGTAAGTTCCATGTATCTCCTCACTGGTACAATGTTTCACAGAAGTTACTGGGTGAGAGCAGCTTCAGTGTGTAGAATACAGATTTGTGGTTTGTTTATGAATAAAGATTAACACGAGTAGATCTTCATAACTTCTGTCCTGAAATTGGACATAAAAAAAAAAAAATTAAGAGGAACCTTAAAGATGAAGTAGCAGCTGGCAGAGGTGCGCGCGCAGGCGGGGCTCCTTGAGCTCGAGCTGCTCTAATGAGCGTCACTTCACCTCAGAAAAATTTATTCTGTAACTGTGGGTGAAGGAACCATGCCCGAGGAACTAATGTCGTAAGTAATACATTAAACACGATGTTCGGTTTAAATGTCGATTATCTGAGCTGTAAGCATTTTGTATTAATCCGTGTAAAGGCTGTAAAAGCTCATATTGGTGAGTATATGAGTATCTTTAAAGCAACGCCTCCTGTCGTTTTCTCCTGTACGAAAATAAACACAAACAAAACTCTTCTCCGTGATTTAGCCTAAGCTGACGGGGATGTAAACACTAACACTTCAGTCTTACTGCCATCTGAAATTATTCAGGAATATCACTGGAGAGGAGTCAGTTCTCTGTAGGCACAATTTCTCAGTTTCTAAGAAGAAATTTATTTTTAAAACCCTTATTGTGTAGTTTTCACATTTTGACATTGATCAATGTTTTCTAATTTGGGTTCTGTTCATAGTTTAGGACAGAATCAAGAATCAGAAATTGATTATGAATCTGGCAGATTTTAGGACCTTTCTCAAGAACAATTTCAAAACTTGGGTAGATATTGGTGAATGAGCTCCATTGTTTAGTGTCCTGTGGTGACTGTGTGTATCCAAGGTTTTTGTTTTTTAACAAAAGTTGTATGTTCTTGTGTAGGAAATTGGGCAAAGAACCATGAGTTCAGGAGCTAAAACTCCAGAAAACATCATAAATTGCCCCAACAGTGCTGGAGAGAACCTGGATCGAGAAGACCTTTCTCCAACCCAGTCTTCCATCATCTATCTTCTTCAGGAGGCCACCAAGCTTGCAACACCTTCAAGCCAGTACAGTCTGTGTGCTGAAAGATTTTGCTGTGTAGAGGAGACCATACCCACGTCAATTTCATCTAGCCCTACGCCCTCAAACAATAACGCACAGAAGGAAAACACTGCCAGTTTTACAAGAGCCTTCTCTGTGCTGAACAACGTTCATACCAACAGTCCATGGGAGGTGATGAGTCTCATAAACCTCCAGTGTGAAAGACTACTGCTCTGTGGACAAGTTCATGAAGAGGGTGACTTTTACATGTGCGCTGGTAAAGTAGGTGATCCTGGACACCCAGATGTTCTGGACTGTCCCTTAGCTGATCTAACTGAGACTGGAGCAGCCACAGTGTGCTCTGAAGAAAATCCAGCTGAGCGTGATCTAATGTGTGAGGAGTGCTGCTCCATGCCACACATTATAGATGGCACTGATCAGTGTACTTCAAATCAATCTGAAGATGAGCATGATGGTGAGGATCTTGCAGAGTTCATATCTAAGAGCACAACAGACATGTCCTATTTCAGCAACTCCAGTGTAGTAAGTGAAACTTCTGTGATCCCACTTGCTGTGGCAAAAAATATTTACACTTGTGATCCACCCCTTCACATGCAAGAAGGAGAAATTGTTGATTTGTCTAAATCTGTTGCTCCAAACCCCCCAAGCCCTGAGATAAGCTCCGTTGACTTTACATCACTGATTAATGAGAAAGATGGTCACTCCAGTCTGTGCTTTGCCTTCAATGACTGTGAAAGTCCAAAACCTCATAAAGGTACTCCCTGGTCACCCCACCCAGATTGTGCCTCCCTGCTGAGAACAGATTTGAACAATAATGTTGAAGATGGTAAACTTTATGAGCCTGAGGAGTCCGCTCACACTCGTAAGCGCACACCTAGAAAGCAGGCTCACCCTTCTCGCAGCCCTGACCTCCAGGACCCAGAGCTCCAGGGAGTCACCTTCAGCATGCAGACAGAGATGGACCACAGCACTGACCAGTGCCGGCTCCTCATCACCTCAAACTACAGGCAAGCAGTGCTTCTTTTTCCACAATGATGTTAGCAAGTTCTGAGATGGTGTGTGTATGTGATGTAAGAATGTGTGTTGTGATCTATGACTTGCACTATATTGGGCCTAATGCGATTTCCTGTACACCATGTTGGCAAATGTATTCACTCACCCATCAAAATAATTTAAATTCAGGTGTTCTGATCACTTCCATGGCCACAGGTTTAATAATTAATTAACCCTTAGTCCCACAAGTGGGAAATTTATTCTCTGCATTTAACCCATCACACGTGGAGCAGTGGGCTGCCGTCAACAGAGGCGCCCGGGGAGCAGTGAAGTGGGACGGTACCTTGCTCAGTGGTGTCTGGGCTGCGACTTGAACCGGCGACCTTTGGATCCCAGGGGCAATGTCCTAACCACTAGGCCACCACTGCCCCAATTATACCCTTTATACCCTCCAGCGTCAGATACAGTGGTGTAAGATGCAGTGGTTTAAAGCACAGCCACTGGACTCTAAAGCATTGGAGTGATGAATCATGCTTCTCCTTCTGGCAATCTGAGGGACAAGTCCAGGTTTGGTGGTTGCCAGGAGATTGGTACTTGTCCACACTCTGCACAAAGCCGTCAAAGTTTGGTGGAGGGGGGATTATGGTGTGGGGTGTTTTTTCAGGAGCTGGGCTTTGCCCTTTGGTTCTAGTGGAAAGAACTCTGAATGCTTCAGCTACTAAGAGATTTTAGAAAATTTCATGCTCCCAACTTTGTGGAAAGCTGTTATAGCTGCAAAAGGGTATGCAGACATCTTATTTAACCCAATTAAGAATGGGATGTCACTTAAGTTTGTATGCATATAAAGGGAGATGAGCGAGTGGCAATTGTGTATGTAAATACTGTTAATTTCAAAATGTACATTCACTCATTTTCAGATAAAACATGTTTACATAGATCTCCTTATCAGCAGAAACTAGTCGCATGCTTTGCTCAGGTGTGATTTTGGCCCATTCTTCCACATGGTCTTCAAATCCTGAAGGATCCATGGGCCCCTTCTATGAACTCTGAGCTTTAGTTCTTTCATAGATGTTTCTATAGGATTCAGGTCAGGTAATGGCTGGGCCATTCTAGCAGCTGTATTTTCTTTCTCTGAAACTATTTGAAAGTTTGCTTGGCTAGTGTGTTTGGGATCATTGTCTTGCTGAAACATCCACCCTTGTTTCATTTTCATCATCCTGGTAGATGGCAACAATTTTTTATCAAGAATGTCTATTTTTCCATTCAACATTCCTTTAGGTTATTTTCCGTGTTTCATTTTATTACACAACATAATGTATAGACATCTATGGTTGGATTTCTTGGTTGTTACTGACATTTGATGAGACTGTAAGGCCAATTTTCAGCAACTGTTATTGCTGTATTGAGATTTATGTAATTGAGACATTAATATATTGTGAATCGTGTGAATTATTGCACCATTTTTTTATTCATTTTATTCAAATATATTCATTCCATTTTAAAACGCTGCATTAATCTGCAATGAGCAGAGGTTTTAGGAAAAGTAGACCATGCTGTGCTTCTCTCTTCCCATTTCAGATCCAAGTTGAAGCTTAATCTTTCTGCAGCTGAGGTTTTTATCCCCGTTTCCTGCCCTGGATTTTGTACTTGCAAATTGTATAACTGAACTCATGTAACAAATTGATCACTTGGTGTAACCGAACAAAGCACCTGTGTGCAATGGCGCTACTGTCCAGGTGGCTTTTTTTGTGAATGATGCATTTTTGTTCTAATGCATCAATACATTCAACAACTAACTGCTTTTAATATATGAACTGCTAAAATCCAAAAGAAAAGCCAATGACCACAGCCATTCTTTGGCTTTCCACGAAGGAATCTGTCAAACTTGAACGATGGCTTGCTCTAAAATTGAATGAGATTTAAAATGTTTGCATTTCCAAGTTCCAGATCTAAATTAATGTCTACTTACTGGAGACCCTTGTGCCAGTATTGACTCTTCTCTGCTACAGTGAGCTTTGTAGACGTGGCAGGAGGAGCAGAAGCAAAAGCAGTCGGTCCAGATCACTGCAAAGCTCTCAGCGCACCAGCAGCTCCGAAGAGGAAAGTGACCCAACCAGTGTATCCAGTGAGTACCAGCCTCCACCATTAGATGGAGCTTTGTTCACAGACTAGAGCTCATCCAAGCCAGGCGGCTGTCTAAATTGAGGCTGTTGAACATTTTTTTATAATGGACCATTTGACAGAATTTCTGATAAAGGGCAAGATTGGCACATTCTCAGTTCTAACACTGTGTGTTTTTCACTTTGGTATTCGATGCTCTTTGCTCTTTCCTTGTTTTGACTTTTCTGAAATAAGTCCAGTTATGTTCATCATATGTTAAAATGAAGACAAATATATGAATTGCTTTGTGTGTTTATAATATTAGGTTTTCTCAGACAAAATCATAAACCTGGTAAGACCAAGAGTTTGGTTTCATTCAGAAAAAAAATCTCAAGAAAACCCATAACCAATCAATAATCTCAGTTGTCAGGTTAATTAGGGCTCATTTCATTTGTTTAATCTTTTTAATAGTATTCATAACGCATAAAGATACAAACCTCTTTTCCATAAATGTTGGGATATTTCATAAAATGCAATAAAACAATTTTTTTCTCTTTTAAACAAACGTTTATCTGATAAAGTTAAGCAATTAACTTAAATATTGTTGTAGCAAATTTAGAATTTGACATCTGCAACACTAGTAATGGAGTATACGTTTACTTTGAACTGTGGTAAGGAGCAGCAGCTTTCTTGTCCTGTAGGAACTGAGTCCCTGAATCTTTTCACAATATAATGTACTGTACATGACCTCAGTTCTTTGTAATTTTTTTTTGAATAATTTGCGTTTTGAACTGGCTGTGCCAAACTTCCTGAGATGTTTCAAAGTGGTGAGCCATGACCCATTTTCCTTTTGGAGACTGAACTTTGGTGAATGCTGCTTTTATACTCATTAATGTTCCCCTCCCCCGGTTACCAGCTCACTTTTATTGTGGAATATCTAAACATTAAGCAACTTGAATATTCTATGTCCCAGTTCAGATGTCAAGTTCTAAATTAGTTCATATTTACATAACACATCTGTGAAAACACTGTAAATAAAGTTAATAAATGTGGTTAATAAAGATAAATAAATTAAATCACACGTTTCCAACTTTTCTGGGATGAAGTTTGCAAGTTTAAACCACTTACTGGCAGATAGTCAGGGATTGGTTTGTTTCTGTTGTGATTCTTGTCCTTTTAGAAAAGGTATGTGCATCATGCCACACGAGGAAGACTCCGTTATGGCGAGATGCTGAAGATGGCACTCCACTTTGCAATGCATGCGGAATCAGGTGAGCGCTTCAGATTTCCATAACATGAGGTACAATACAAAACTGTATTTAAACTAGGTGGTCTGCTAACCACTGACCTAAAGAGACTTGGGTGTTTTAGCTACAGTAACTGTGTTTAGTTCAGTCGGACCCTGTGTTGGTTCAGCTTTGTTTTATTGCTGCTTTCAAGAAGCTACAATAAGTCTACATAAGAGAATGAATATTGTTTTGCAAATTAATGTTTTATTCATTTGCTTTTTTGTTGTTATTGTTTGGACATTGCAGATATAAGAAATATGGTGTTCGCTGTCTCCAGTGTTGGTACATTCCCAGGAAAGAGGCCAACTCCAGGTGTCAGAAGTGTGGACATCTGCTGGAGCTCACTTCTCAAAACTAATGCTCTGGCTGGTTAAACTGGTGAGTTTTAGAAACTGGTTCTATAATTCAGTGTATTTGTGTTTGTTCTGAATTTTTAAAGCCTCATTGCACCCCACAAGCTTTAGCCCCCCTTAAAAAATCTTTGGCATTTTCTCATGGTCTTTTTCTTCAGTATTGAGCATCTGTTACTTTAGATCATTCATATAATATCATGTACTATGAAATTGTAGTAATCTGTAATGGTGTGTAATGTTTAGTTTAGAAACTAATGCAACTTCACATACATAATGTGCATGTTACTACTGATACATATATTGAGAGCATGCGTGTAGTGTACTACTAACATCTATATCCCAAAGGGAGGATGACATGTTGGACATGGCCCCTATCCTGCAGGAATACTCAGGACTGGATAAAATCGAGATGACCATCCCCAAGATCACAAAAGAACTGTGTGAGAATGAAGAGTAACATGCCTAAACTTGCTGAGAGGGCTGGACTAAGTAAGTGCAGATGCGAAGACCGATGTGGTTGCAGAGTATTTGCTCTTGGATGTGTGAAGGACTCTGTGGAAAGTAATCGGAAATGTCAATCTTTATTTATTTTTTTTGTTTCACAAGTCCATTAAAAGTCTATACACCTTGAATGGTGTCTCATAAAAGGACACTGTCTGATTCAAAAGAAACCTTTCTTGCTAGGAATATGTGGTCAGGGATACGGTACGGTATGTACTTATTAAAAGGCTCCTAAAAGTCTAATGATTTACTGCAGGCGTAGTCAGTGGAGTTTGTACAAGGAACGGTGGCATGTTTTTTTTTTTTTGTAAGTGTGTTTTTGCACAGCTGGAATGTAATAACTTGACTATGAATTTCTAGATCAGTTCCCGATGTTCTAGAATTAAAAGGTTCTTCAGGTCTAGGTGTGTCGACCATTCCACATTATGCACAGAGGTAATGGCAGCAATAATTTTAGATGTGGTTTTGTTAAACTTTGTATGTACGTATTTGCAAATATATCTGCAGTAATTGCTTCAATGTCTTGAAATTGGATGTTAATTATTACACTGTTTGTGTTCTACAAAGTCTTGAAATTTAAATGGGTTAATATTTATTACACCAGTTTTTGGCATTCCAGAAGCAAAATGATCCGTTTTTTAAGATTCCATAATTATGCATAATTGCATAATTAATAAATTGGGTTATTTTTTGTGCCGTTATCTCACCGTTTTGCATCAAATTGCTCTGAATTAATTTTTACATTTAGATTAAATTTTGCAGAAGTCTTGAAAAAGTTCCAGTGTGTGATCACACACTTTACAGTGGGCACTATGCCTTCAATTCTGGTTTGGCGTACTCATTTTGGACACTACAGAAACTACTACACTTAAACAATTTATAAAAAGAAACCTGTTTATTCTTGCTCACCTAACCTGAAACATAGCCTTTAGTTCTGCTGTACTGTAATTGTTTATACATGCACAACTGTTAAAACAGCTTTTGAACATTTGAACCAATATGTGTACAAGGTCAGTTCAATAAAGTTTGTCCTCTGTTTTAATTTTGTGGTGTGTTTTTATATCGGTGAGGGAATGATAAAGGAACTTGAGATGTTAATTTAACCTGTGCGTCATGGCATATTGCAGAGAGAAGCGCTAGATTTTTTGCGTTGACGTTCACCAGGTGGAACTACTCCACAAATGAGCTGCAAAGAGCTAATGTCAAAGTAATTTGAGCCTTCCCTCAAATCTGTACGGAAGTACGCAATCACCCTGCGCCTGCTCGATGAACCAATCCGTGAACGTGCAGCTGGTAGAGGCGCGTGGGGTTAAATGTCGATTGAGCTGTTAGCACACTGCTCGTCTTGGTCTTAAAATCAATTTTCTCCAGTACGGAAATCAACACAAACAAAACTCTTCTCAGTGTTTTATCCTTGGCTGATGGGGGTGTGAACACTACTTAATTTTCTTCCACTGCCATCTGGAATTATTCAGGAATGTTGCTGGTGATGTGAGTGTCGAGTACTTCAAGGAGACAAAATTTCTAAAATTTTATTTGACAGAGAAAAATAAAAGGTTTTGTGAAAAGGCAAATTATCCTATAAATGGATCCAAAAAAGAAAGCGAGCGGGAGAGAGAGAAGAAAGGTTTGGAACTCAGGCGTCTAATTGGGTATTGAAGTCTGAGCACCCTGACTGACGGTCATGAGGAGTTTACGAAATTCAGGAGAGGTGGGCATCTGATGGGTGTCATCACCAGTTTTAACTAGAATTAGTTCCACAGAACTAATTAGTTCCATGTGTGTCCTTGTCTTTGATGGTGGGTACATCCTGTTATCTTGAACAGAGGTCCTGCTTTTGGAGACTACAAAATACAGGTCAATACCTATTTGATGTCTCATAATTGGTTTTTAGAATGTTGTAATGCATGGCCAAATTACTTAAGACTACAACCCCAGTTCCAAAAAGCAGGCACACTGTAAAAATGTCAATTAAAACCAAATGCAGTGATTTGCATATCTCATCAATATTTAATTCACAATAGAACAGAAAACATCAAATGACATTGATTACAGCAACATGTAAAAAAAAAACTGCGACATGTTTATCACTCAGTAGCATCCCCTCTTCTTTTAGCAACACCCCGTAAAAGTCAAGAACTTATGAGACCATCTTTTTGGAATGTGTTTTTTAAAACAATTGTTTTTTCTTTTCCAAATTTCATGTCAAATGTTCAAGACTTGTGCCAGATTTAGCTTTTCTCTGCTGCAGTGAGCTAGCAGTGAGGTAGCAGGTCCAGATCACTACAGAGATCTCAACATTGTACCTCAGAGGAGAAAAGTGACCCAGCCAGTGAGTACCAGCCCCCACCAACAGATGGAGCTTTGTTTTTTTGTTTTGGGTGGGAGTGGCTTGTACACAGTTCTAAAACGTTTTTGTATAATATGAGCAATTATGTCCCAGTTTGTTTGGGATTAGAAGCTATATACTGAATGGGTAGATTTAGCTCTGTTCCATGATCTTACTCTTTTGAAATAAATTAATATAATCAATGTTAATTGACTTAATAATTAAGATGTGTGTCCTTAGAATGCTAGGATAGTTGTAGATAAATTACTTTTCATGCTTTTTTATTTTTTCAAATGAATAATGGCATTTTGTTTGATTTAAGATAAGAATCCTTTATTGTCCCACAAGTGGGAAATTTCACCACTTTTTTTTGGTTTTGGGTGGGAGTGGCTTGCACACAGTTCTAAAACGTTTTTGTATAATGTGAACAATTATGTCCCAGTTTGTTTGGGATTAGAATCTATTTACTCTTTTGAAATATAGAGGACAATTTTCATCTTTCTTAACAACTAATTAACAACTAATACCATTTAGAAATAATTAGGGAATTTCATTTTGTTCATTTTATCATTTGAATAGTTTTCAAAATGCATAAAGAGATAATATTGCATAGGATATGTATGAAAACAGATGGATCCTTTAGCTACTTAAACTCACTCAGAGGGGTTAGGTAGTAAGGGAGATAATAGTGACAGTATTTTCATTTGCAGGAGTATCTAATCAATTTCAAACAGTTTCTTTACTCTTCCAACCTAAACGACTGTCAGAGTATCTCAAAAGTTCAGATGATGCACAAGGGCTACTACACACCTGCTTTCTTAGGATTGCCACAGGCAGAAGTCCTGACTAAAAGCCATCCTCTTAAAAGCCTTTTTCCTATTAATTAATGACATTTTTCCAGATCAAGTAGAGGATAAGTTTTGGTATTTTGGTCTAGAATTTAGTGTATTTGTACTAGAAGCTTCCAACCAAAAAAAAAGTCATAAACATTTTCTTAGGGTCTTTTTCTCAGTTGTAATGGGCTTTTGTATCATTAGGTAATTTATGTAATCTCTGTCATGATAAATGAATTGTCTACAGTGGTCTAAACAAATAATTTTTTCAGTGTCATGCATTGTGCTCCTGACATTGACAAGTGCTTATTTGCTTGGATTATCTATCCATCCATCCATCCATCCAATATGATATATATACAGTCAAAGCTCATTATCTCATCTCATTTGGGCAAGAGGTGGGGGTGGCAAGTTGTCCAAATGGATCACGGGGGTCACGTTTACGGCGCTGGCTCCTTTATTTGTTGTTGTGGCGTTTGTCTGTCATATACAGTGGGGCAAAAAAATATTTGGCAGCCACTGATTCTGCAAGTTGTCCCACTTAAAAAGGTGAGAGGTCTGTAATGTTCATCATAGGTTCACTTCAACTGTGAGAGACAGAATGTAAAAAAATCCAGGAAATTACATTGTATGATGATGATGATTTTTTTAAAGTATTTTTTTTGTATAATGGTGTTAAGTATTTAGCACCTACAAACAAGCAGGAATTCTGGAGCTCACATACCTGTTACTTTTTTAAGAAGCTCTTCTATCCTCCACTCCTTTGCTGTATTAATGGAACTTGTTTGAACTTATCTGTATAAAAGACACATGTCCACACCTTCAAACAGTCAGACTCCAACCTCCACCATGACCAAGACCAGAGAGCTGTCTAATGACACCAGGGACAAGATTGTACACCTGCACAAGACTGGAATGAACCAATCTACACTAGGCAAGCAGCTTGGTGAGATCACCTGCTGGGGCAATTATTAGAAAATAGAATAAAGACAATCTCCCCAATAATCAACTTTGTTTGATGATCTGAAACATTTAAATGTGACAAACATAGGGAAAAAAGAAATCAGGAAGGGGACAGAGGAGAGCACATCCTTTTCATTCATATACTGAGTTGTCATCCTCACCAGTCTCATCAGGCCTGTAGCATCTGCTGTGAGGTGACCTAAAATTGAACCTTCATTCTCTACTGACCACATTTACTGTGTATAGGTAGAAATGAGTGCCTAAATTTTGTAGACCCTTTAGCCTCCTGTTCATGATCACTTTGTTGACTTATTGTTATCAATTTTAAAAAGTGTTTTCTGCAAATCCAAAAACTACATTTTGCCACAGACTTTTTCTGTGCTGTACATTTTGATGGGACGGTGTGGAACTGCATCCAGTGCACAAGGCTGAGGTCTGTCAGAAATACTTGGTGGAAAAAATACGTAATTGCTGCCTAAAATGAATTGTTTTGGGGGAAAAGCTTTTCTAACAAATATTATAGCTTGTAGATGTAGTTTAGGATGCCCTATGAGTTGCTGTGAGGTATCAAAAAGTAAGAAAATATTTTGAGGCTGAATTGTAGGGCTGTTTCGGTGACACTTGCCTCCAAGAATTTGAATAAATGAAACAAACTTAGGACTACAAACATGTACAAAAAGTGAAGTAAATATTGTTCAAATTTTAAAATGTACATTCCTTACAGAACATATATGAAAACTAATACTGTTTTCAAATCATAGTTTTTGTAATATCACAACAATACATTTAAGTAGATCACTACTCAACCTATCACATGTGCAGTAGTGGGCAGCTATTAACAGCACCTGTGAAGTAGGACAGTACCTTGCTCAAGTGTACCTCAGTGGTACCCAGATCAGGACTTGCCCTTGCAACAGGAATGTTGCTGGTTTAAGGTCCTGACCACTGGCCTGTTCAGGGCCTTTCACAAATTTTCTATTGGGTTGAGGCCAACAATACTGGAGAATAAACTCATGTTAGAAGGAGCTTCCATCACTATCGTTCCATCACTACTACTGTTCAACCTCTATACATCACATCATGCCACCTTCAGAAATGGACGGAATTGTATCACAGGAAGATGAGTACAGAGTAGTGTTGTTGCAAATGACTCCACCTACTGTATAGCAGAACATCACCAAGACAAAAGAACTGATTGTGGACTTTAGGAAGCAAGCCATCCCTCAGTCCCCAGTCACTGGCAGGGGGACAGATGTTAGGATGGTGGTCTACAGATACAGGAGTACACATAGAAAGCAAACTGGGCTGGTCCAAGAAAACAGGTGCTGTCTTTAAGAAGGGTCAGAGTCGTCCTTACTGTACTTAACAAGGAGGCTTTCATTTGTACATTGACTGAAGATTGGAGGATTTCAGACTCTGCAGAGTTTTGTAACTTCAAGAGCATGAACTTTCTTCCTACCTTAGGTTCTGAAACTTTTTTTCTAATCTTTGGCATGTTCTTCAGGTGTGTCTAAGATCAGCCCTTAAATAGCTCCTAACAATAAAAAGTAAACAGGGTACCTGCTTGTGCCTTATTGACTTCCTGTTGATGAAAGCATCAGGTTCTAATTTCATATAGCTTTACCAAATGTAGCTTTTAACGGATGCATAATATTGGACAATTTTCTTCAACAAATAAATGACCAAGTACAGTCTTATGCAAAAGTTTCGGCACTCGTTGATAAATAACAGATTTGGGTGATTTTGTAATTGAAAATATGTTAACACAGTCTCTTTAGGACATGGAAGAATACACAATATTTTCAGCAAACATTGATGCATAGTTACTTTTTATGCCATAAATTGAACAAAAATAAAAACAAACACAGAAGTTTGGGCACCCTACATGATTAGTACTTAGTAACACCTCATGTGGCAGATATCACATATTGCAAACACTTTTATACCTTAAAGTCTTTCAGTTCTTATACTTGGGATTTTCTCTGTAATATTCTTTGGTCGTCTTGCATGCACAGCTCTTTTAAGGTCTACACACAGATTTTCAATGATGTTTAAATCAGGACACTATGATGGCCATTCCAAAACCTTCAGCTTGTGTCTCTTGAGGTCCATGGTGGATTTCGAGGTGTGTTTAGCATCATTGTCTTGTCTCATCCTTTTTTCAGATTCAGCTTTTTTACAGATGGTGGGATGTTTGCTTCCAGAATTTGCTGGTATTTAGTGCAATACATTCTTACCTCCACCCATGCAATGTTTCATGTGCCACTGGCTGCAACACAAACCCAAAGCCTGGTAGATCCACCCCCATGCTTAATGGTTGGCAAGGTGTTCTTTTCATTAAATGCTCCTTTTTTCTCCAAACATGTCTTTGCTGATTTTAACTTCATCAGTCCACAGCACTTGTTTCCAAAACGCATCAGGCTTCTGTAGATGTTCTGTTGCATAATTCTGGATGCAGTTAAGGTTTTCTTCTGCTGACTTTTCCATAAAGGTCTTGTAAAATGGTGCACCCCCGCTCCTGAGTCTGTGGTTAGGACATTGCCCCTGAGATCAGAAAGTCGCAGGTTCAAGTCCCAGCCCGGGCACCACTGAGGAACCCTTGAGCAAGGTACCGTCCCCGCTCACTGCTCCCCGGGCACTGTTGATAGCTGCCCACTGCTCCACATGTGCACGTGTGATGGGTTAAATGCAGAGGACACATTTTGTTGTGGTGCACTGTGTGTTCACAATGACAGAAAAATCACTTTCACTTTCACTTTCACTAAATCTTCCTGCAGGTTTTTTTGCACTCAAATGGGGATTTTGGTTTGTCTTTCTGACCAGCATCCAAGCAGTTCTCTCAGAGAGTTTTCTTGGTCTTCCAGATCTCATCTTGAGCTCCACAGTTCCCCTGAACTTCCATCTCTTAATTACATTTCTCACAGTGGAAACTGCAAAGTGACCATGCTTTGCTGTCTTCTTGTAGCCTTCTCCTGCACTCTGGGCATTAATAACTTTCATTTTCAGAATCTTACACAGCTGCTTAGAGGAACCCATGGTTGTTGTGTCCACAAGTGTGTGCACAAGGTTTGAAGAGTCAGAGTATTTGTAAAGCTTTGAAATTGGCTCCAGTTAACAATTACTAATGACAGCTGTTGCCATGTATTAGATCTAACAAGCTGATTAAGGTCTGAAACCTTGTAAAAAATAATCTGAGACTTTGGAACTCTTGGGGTGCCCAAACTTTTGGAAAGTGCCATAATGTTTTTATTTTTGTTTAATTTATGGCATAAAAAGTAACTATACATCAATGTTTGCTGAAAATATTGTGTATTTTTCCATGTCTTAGAGAGACTGTGTTAACATCTTTTAAATTACAAAATCACCTAAATCTGTTATTTGTCAAGTGGTGCCCAAATATTTGCAGAAGACTGAATACCATGCATATTGACATGGCCAGGAATCAGCTTTCCTGATGTAAGTGTCCATGGGTCACTGTTTTTTAGGTTTTCCAATGGAAGCAGCCATTGCTATTTCAGCAAATCATCACTCAGTCAGATTGGGCATCCGTGTGTATCCTCTATATGATCTGCTTTTACAAGCACTCCTTTTCACTCATGACTACCTGCACCTGTATTTTAAAGGTGAAGGAAAATATGATCCCATTCTACACTTGTGTTAGGGTACCTTGTCAGTACCTGGGACAGTTATCGATCTATATTTTATCTATCTAAAGAAATGCCTTGGGTTTGATTCTCACATATGACTAATCAGGGGCAGACTCAGGAGTATAGATTCATAGTGCAGCAGAACAGCTACAGAAAGGAGGGCAAATCATTAGTCCCACTCAGTACATAAAGTCTAACCTGAAAGTATGGACTGGACTGTTAAACGGTTTATGAGGAGAATTACAAAGTCACTCAAGGCCCACTCTGTCCACCTGCTCTGCTCTAAATCCTGAAGGCCTGTGGTAGTTTTATTAGATCTGTTTGAAGTAAAGTGCTATACATTTGAACTAAACTGTAGTACATGCTGGAGCTGTAGCTAATTCCCTCATTCTTCAAAATTAAACGGTGCAGAAAAAAACAAGTCATGGTGCATCATGTGACTTTTTTATGAAGCTGCAATTATAAATAACAGTGGTAATTCTAGTCTTCACTGAGAGCCTCGATGTTTATTACATTTTACAAATTAATAAACCTAGGGGTTCAGTGTAGTGCTGTAAACTGCTGAGGTTTAAAATCCAGAGGAGAAATTGAATATAATAAAAGATGGCAAGCTTCATGTCCAGGCCTACAGCTCACAGCCACGTTTTGCGTACTCGCAGTGTTTGTGTGTGTATTATGTATTTACTGTGTACTGTGTACTGTGTCTGTTAAATGAGACAGCGCTGCCTGGATGAGCTTTGGTCCTAGGACCTTTATCGTTAAAACCTGCGTCATGACGTCAGCGCCCGTACCGAACACAGCTGCAGAGGTGGGGGTGGGTTTACCCTCTAAGCAAACGAAGTTGGGACGAAATAAACACCAGTGCCTGTCAAGAGCCAGAGCGCTTCTGTGTGTAGTGCACGAGAAGTGAACGCGGCTTTTCCCTTCGGCATCTAATAGGATTTTAAGAAGGAAATATTTTCATTCTTTATTTTAAGACAGGTCCGCGCGCACGGGCGTCTTTCTAAGAGCTGGTGTGGCGCGCGCACAGGTGTCGCCAGCTCTCCGGAGTTTTTGTTAGCTTGTGTTTTTTTTAAACTATCGACGCTGAGCCGTTCCAGTCCGTGCGCGTGCATCCACTCTACACGGGAATCTTGCGCGAGTTTCCCGAAACTTCCATCTCTGTCACTCTAAAGGAATATTCTCCTTTTTAATAGCGGCTCCATGGACGAGCCTGACATCGACGTGGTAAGCTTGGTCGCCCGAGACGGAGACGCTCAGACGGCGTCGCGCGCCAGGAGCGCGCAGGGGCCTCGAGAGGAGAACTACAGCGGCGATAGTAGCAGTAACAGCAGCGGCGAGCGCGCAGCACCATGCGGTGCGTCTCCGGTGAAGCCTCCGTACTCGTACATCGCTCTTATAACCATGGCGATCCTGCAGAGCCCCGAGAAGAGGCTCACGCTCAGCGAGATCTGCGCCTTCATCAGCCGCCGCTTCGCCTACTACCGCGAAAAGTTCCCAGCGTGGCAGAACTCCATCCGCCACAACCTGTCGCTCAACGACTGCTTCGTAAAGATGCCGCGCGAGCCTGGGAATCCAGGCAAGGGCAGCTACTGGACGCTGGACCCGCAGTCCTCTGATATGTTCGAGCAGGGCAGCTTCCTGCGTCGCCGGAAGCGCTTCAAGCGGCAGCAGCAGCAGCGCCTCGCGCCGCTCCAGATCAGCGCGCTCCCGCGGCTTCAGCCCGTCAGCCTGTGGCTGGCGCGGACTTCCAGCGCCGCGACCAAAGGACTTCATCATCTCAACCATTCTCCTTCTCTTACTGCGACTCCCCTGGGTTTGGCCTCCTCGCTGCACTGTGCCGCCTTCATCCCTCCTCTTCCTCCCAGCTTTTACACTCTACAGCAGGAGTACAGCAAACTGCACGCGCTGCACTGCTCTGCTCTGGCTACACTGTAAAACATACACACAAAACACAGGCTGTTTTTATATTTATTTATATATGAAACCTAATGGTTCAATCTAACGTCACAAAAATGTAAAAGTGAACTTCATAAATAATAATAATAACAATATCCTAATATAATTAATAAGTAGTACAAAACTTCAGGCCTTCAGACTTTGCTTTCAACAGCCTGTATTTTCTACACAATAATAAATGTAATAAAACACACAAACGCAAAATAAATTATATAACATTAAATAGGTAAAAAAAAAAACCCACACAAAATATCACTAGTACTCAAGTTGCCCTCAGATCTTACCCTTAAAAACCAAAAATAAATTCTGTAAATGAAACCCTGTTCTCTGAAATGTCCAGTTTTCTCTGTAACTTTTTATTGTGTTTACAGTTAATATGGGAATCGCTTTTGCTAATGTTTAACTTAGTAAATCAATGTATATATTAATTTAACAATGAAGATAAAACAGCTTCTGTGTTATGATGCATTAATGCAATTCGCCCTGGAAAATGGTCATGGACTATCTGGGATTTCAGTCCATAGATTCCCATTTTAACTTATTACGTTCACGTTTTTGTCAAATTTACAGCAATTCAACATTTTTCAATAAAAAATGTGTCTTTGTTTTAAACATTACAGAGCCACGTTAACACTCAGCAAAGGGCTAGAAGTCAAGTCACATTTACATGTCTTCTAAAGCTTATAGTGACTATAATGGTCAAATGTTTGTTGTAGAACAGATTTGTGGGCTTACATATAAACCAATGCACTAAATATTTATTATACAGTACATGTAAACCAGTCACATTAGATTAAATAAATGCTTTTTCAGAACAATTAGTGTATGGCAGGGAGAATAAACAATTCAATTTCCTCAGGTTTGTCATTGGTTGAGTATAAAACCAATAATGTGAGTACAGTAAAACTGGACATAACTGTAACAGTGATATATATTTTATACAATTCCCATCCCTAAAGTATTGATGATGTCCCAATATCAGGAACTCCAAATACTCAGATGGGCTTTATCCTTTAACTCATTTGCCTTAATTTTTTAAATCAGGAAAATTGACCACATTAATGAATGTCCTTCTTTAAAGGCCTTATTTATTACTGTGTAAGCTGCACAAGCTGTCGGTGACTCCTTCAAAGCAGCTCTCTGCCTTCAATCAATGTATATTCTTTTGGGTAATACCATCGCATGTCCTGTGGGTTAGGTTGTGGGTGTACAAGTGCCAGGGAAACATGTGGCATCAGTTCACAGTTTAACTTTATGTGAAGTGAGTGTTTAGGGTTTTACAGTGCGTTGTTTTGATTCACACTTTTGCTTTGTGATCAAATCTTTTCTTTCATTAACGTTTGTGCTCGTTTCACATACACACTTTTGCAGGTTTGTGCACACACAGACACACGGTACTCATCTCGATAAAAATCTGTCTCTCTTTTACCAAAAATATAAGTGAGTTGACTGGGACACTTTCTCTCTTATTTCTGTTCACCTTGTGTGTGTGTGTGTGTGTGTGTGTGTGTGTGTGTGTGTGTGTGTGTTCATTCAGTACTCTTCTGCCTGAAAGAGAAGCACATACACACAGCAACAACCAACCCAGTCTCTTCTCAGACATGTATGGGTAACCGGGCCTCAAGCACAATGACATTGAATGTAATGTATGTGTGTGACTGGAGCGTAGCGTCACTGACGTCCTTTATTATGGCCGACAGTTTCCTAATGCAGCACAACCACCAAGCTAAATATGCTGCTTCCAGCACGCCAAGGCCAGAGCCTGCAGGGGCTAGAAGATGAAGACAGTTCCTTCACTGGTTTTCGGTCATTTGGCCTGTGTTTGGATTAAGCAGTACTGTGTGTTATTGTGTCTGTGGAAAAGTGGACATGTCTCCACATGAATAGTGGTTTTGGAGGACTTCCATTTCTGAAAATAAACTGACTGAGGTACTCGGCCTAGTGTTTGTGAATTGCAGTCTTTAAACCTTAGCTCGCTCCTTCTCTCTGGACTAATGCTTCACTGCCCTTATTGTATATAAAGCACTAATTAATACTGTTTCTGAGTAAATAATATGCTTTATGCTATTGTTGTTCTAATCCAAAATGGTTGCTTTATAGAAGGATGACATATGGTCATGTCGTCCATGTTGGTCCACTATTTCTATCACAAAATGTTAAATATACATTTTTCGGGGGAGATTTATAAAAGTGGAATATACAGTATGCTTTAAAAAGTTAAAGATGTTTATTTTACCACAAAAGAGCATCACTTATGGTGGAGCTAGCTATTAGAATATAAGCATACTGAACTGGGGGCTCCACTGTGATGACACCAACAGCTGTATTTTGGTGGGGAGCATACATTTTCAATAAATAATTTAAGTTTTTCTGATAATAATCATTGCAATAAATAATTCTTAGAATGGTCACTGAGTACAGCAGGCAGGTCATTCATCTTTTCATGTTTCTTGACATTTATTTAAGAAGAAGTTATTACAGGGCAGTGTTTAATCTAGGAACATTTGCTCCTAAAGTATAATGATAATTGTTATTAGTTTATGTATGTGATTTGCAGCAAGCTAACAGTCCCATTCTTTTATTTAATTCTGTCTTCTACCGAGAGCAATAACATTTGAAGTAAGTAGGAAGTAAGGTTGTAAATATTTGAGGTTCTTTACTTTTCATCATTATATTTTACAGTAGAACATTTAGTAAATACCTAAACGGCTAACAAATCAGTAATGGAGTTTAGCCTGCTAGTTTTATTAGCCAGATTAGCCTGCTATTTATAATTTAAACAAAACTAGATTCTTACTCAATCTATAAATAAAGCAGCATAACAGTCTATTCACAGCAATGTGTGTTAGTGAGTTGCCACATTAATACACAAGTCAGCTGTGGTCAGGCTATAAGTCAAATGTTTACCTATAACATTTCTTAAATGTAGCCAAGGAAATCAGACATTAGTTTCTAGCGAGGAATCAATTAGTTTTTATCTTAATATGATAGAACATGGAGTATTTGTGTAGTTTTTACTCTGCAGGAGCTGTGAATGGGTGATTTACAGTTGCTGTTAAAGTGTTAGACTGAGTTGCTGTAAAAGTTTTCATTTCAGCTGGAAGTAAAAGAAAATCTCTGCATACAGAGGGTTGATTTTTAAGTAGGATTTTGATGGACACTGCTGTCTCATATCCTCAGGGCTGGACATTTTTTGCAAAACACAAGCTGAGTTGAGCACTTTTACAACAGCTGCACAAATAACCTAATAAAGTGTAACAAAACATTTTAAAAAAACTTTAGGAGGGCACACAAGGTCACACATGATGTTAATATTTTGCACACTCGCCCACAGAAAGCTTATGTTAAGACAGGGGACTTCATTGACTCCTGAAGTTGTTGAGGGTGACAAGAAATGGTTAATTGTGGAGAAACCTTCTGAGTTATGAGATCTGTACAGTGGTGGGGAATTGAACATATCTACTATTCAAACCCACCAGTGAAGCCACACATTTTTTCTGAATGTTGGTAAACATGGTAAACGATAATGGTAAAATAGTTGTCCTTTATGGGCGTATTTGTTCAATTTCCCCAGTCCCCCAGGTTTTAAAATACATTTTAGACTAGAAAAAAAATATTTCAGGCATCAGGTAGTGCATTAATAACAATTTCAATTGTATTATTTTACTGTACCAACAAAACACAGAAAATGTTATAATGAATGTATGAAAATTGATACATTTTATTTTTATATTCTTGTATGCGCTAAAATTAGTTTTTTTCTTTACTTCACTCGTAGATTGTTTTTGCTCTGTACTTTCACTGTAAATTGAGATTTTTTGACCAAGTCTCATATTCTTTCCTTACATATAATTTCTTAGTGCCTTTCCTCATCCGGCCTTTGTGTTTATTTAGCTCAAACACTCAGCATCATGTTAGCTAAGTATCTATCAGCTTTTAAAGATTTTTTTCTATTCTAAACTATTGGTAAAAACACATATTTACCCTTTTTTTTATTATTTTCCCACAAATTATTAGTGTAGATATTGACCCAGAAGGTGCATGTAGGTTTACTGGTGTATTTGGATAGTACAAAAATAGCAATATTAGTATTGTAGACTTAGTATTAGTATTGGTGACCCCTGGTTCCATTCACCACCACTGTGCCTTTGCAATGACCCATTACACTCAAAAGTTCTGTATCACTCTGAATGACTTTATTTACACTGAATTATGGAGAATCTGTATATATATATATATATATATATATATTTATTATTATATATATCTTTACAAGGATAATCTGAATATCCTCATTGACAGACAGTATTTGTGCATTAAAGTCCAAACCTCTCTGAACCTTCTCAGATTTACTTTAGCTTTTATTTATTTTGAGTAGAGTGTTTGGATTTTTTTAAGCTGATGTAAATATTTGGTGTGGGATGCATCTCCAGTAACACCCCATCCCACTGCAGGATAGTTAAAGCTCTCAGGATGAGCCTTGACTGTGTTACCCAGCAGACGTCGCCCCAAGGCTGCTCTGATCATGTTGAACAAGCACTTCATCCTGTTCTTCATTTATCTTTTCCTTCTGCTGTTTGTTCTGCCACATCTGTGAGCGCTCGCTGACCAACTCTGAATGAGAGCAGACTCACGCGCCTTTACAGTGCTGAACTGATGGAAAAATAAGCCATTCATTACTGGAGTCAGTATAAGCAAATACAATATAAGCCACTACACTACTTATGGCTGGATTATAATTTTTTTTAAAAGCATCATGGCTTTCACCTCAATTGAATAACATCTGAGTCAGTTTTTGTGGTATTGTTGGATTTCTGTGTTTAAAAACAGATCAAGAATTTAATGTTGGCTAAAACATGAACACATTTTGAATACAATCAATTATACACTTTTAAATGACATGAATTAAAATAAAAAAATTTAATTACCAAATTGAATTGGAACAATGCATTTTTACACACCTCCTGGAGGTGTAACTTCCAACCAATGTTGATCTAAAAGTCTTCGATACAAATGCTATATATTGTTTTATTTTAAATGTTTACATTTATTTTATTACATATTTGGTAAAATACAAAAGAGGATTTGAAGGTATTTCAAGTACTTTAGCCATGTAAGCATCTACTGTGGAGGAAATAATTTTTCAAAATGAAGAGTCTATCATTTTAGTAGTAGGATCATTTTAACATATATTTATATATATAAATAAGTTGATTTGCATTTCATTAAATGTGATATTCCATCTCTAACTGTTCAAATAAACCATGAAAATTATAGACTGTTCATTTCTCTGTCAGTGGGCAAACTTACAAAATCAGTGAGGGGTCAAATAATTATTTCCTCCACAGTATACATGATAGTTATTTCATTACAATGGCATCCATCAGGGGTTGGGATATATTAGGATGTATATAAGCATGATTCGTCACTCCAGATAATGCATCTCCACTGCTCTGGAGTCCTGTGGTGGTGCTTTACACCACTGCACTTGGTGATGTATGGCTTGGATGCAGCTGCTTGGCCATGGAACCCGATTCAGTGAAGCTCTCTACACACTGTTCTTGAGTAAATCAGAAGGCCACATGAAGTTTGGAAATTTGTAGCAATCCACTTAGTGGCTGAGTTGCTGAGACTGGATTTGTTGCACAGTTTGCATCCTATCACAGTACCACACTAGAATTCACTGAGCTCATTTTTTCCACAAATGTTTGTAGCATACTACTTTGTGAATACTACTTTGTATATTATATTTGTGTATATATGTGTGTTTGTACAGGGGATCCTCGAGTTATGTCTGGGTTCTATTGCTCTGAATGTAATGTACGTCAATTTTTGATGTAAGTTGGAACTCGTGCAATAATGATGAATAATAATGTTTTTAATTATGCTGCGGAAGCTTTATCAAACAGCACTTTGTTTTATTAACAGCCTGAAAAATGCATGAATGAGTAACACTGTTGTGGGATATGACGAGTTTCTTGGAGTGCAATTCTTTATGGTGGAGCGAATGGGTAGTGTGTGAAGCGGAAAGGGTGGAAAGAGTGTTGTTTGCTAGGAGCTGTAGTCCATTAGCGGGGAGAGCATGGGTTAGCAGTGCGATGCTAGAACAACTTGAGAATAGGAAAGGGGAGCAGAAACTGTGCTCTGTAATATATATATATATGTGTGTGTGTGTGTGTGTGTGTGTGTGTGTGTGTGTGTGTCTCTGTGTGTGTGTGTGTGTGTAAATAATAAAGCCACAGGTCTCAGTTGGCATCACACTCTGTGAGTTCTTTGAGCTGGCTGGTTTTGAAGAAGTGCATCCATTTAAAGATGGGAGTTAGTGAGCTGCCACTCATCCCTGCAGCCAAATTAGCAGTTTCCCTGGTCTTCCAACCACGGTCATCAATTAAACAAGGTAACACATGCATATACACGTAGCTAACAGCAGTCTCTCTCGCCATATTACTGTAAAGCAGTGATCATCAAGTGGATGATGAGCCGTTCAGTCCGTTTGAAATTTTGGATTTCAAAATTGTGAGGATAAAAAATAAAATAGTGGCCCACACTATTAAAGCAACTAAAAATAACAACAACCGAGTCTCTTGTCAGAATAACCACCATTCATGATTATATTTATTTAGGCTACACTCCGAAATGAGGACAGACTAACCCCTGTTTTCCACCGGATGCGTCTGCGTTGGTTTACCCACGGTTGTTATCGCGTTATGACGCGCAATATTCCGTGATCATG
>JBBIGC010000104.1:788695-803680 GCA_037576955.1 Lepidarchus adonis
AAGACTTTTCTCTTTGGTGCTCAGGTAAAGTGCAATTTTACAGAATAATAACAGCACTTCATTAACAAATAACAAATGAACAAATATATTAACTTCAAGACTGGACACAAAAACAGGCCAACACACACACACACACACCTACAAACACAGATCGAGAGAGAGAAAAAGCGAGACAAGTAAAAATCGCATTTTGAAGCTGTTCTTTCTCACATATTGAAGTGAAAAAAGAGAGTTGATTTTAGGCCACGGATGATCTGCCCCCGAAAGCTCACACACGTCATTCTCTGCTTCAGCCTCATCTTTCTAAACGCGCTGAACTAAGCGGGAGCTGCAGCAACGCTAACGTCACGCGAGACTTCAGATCAAGTCACGTGAACAAATTATCTAATATTTATTACATTTTGTCAGTAAAGGAGGAACGCCATCAAATGTAATGAAGTAAAAGTTTTTTTCACTAAAAATGTACTTAAGTAAAAGTAAAAGTACCTATCTTTAAGTATACTCTAAAAGTACTGGTTACCCCAAAAATTTACTCAAGTAAATGTATCGAAGTATATGTAATTCGTTAGTACTCTCTGCTTGGGAGCTATAATGAAGTTTCCAAAAAGGCAACACAAACGAAAGAGAGTAAATGGCACAACACTGTCTCCCTCGTTTAGTGCTGTGTGACGGCGAGTATATTCGTCCACTCTGTTCACCAACTAGTTCCCACATGAACTTTGTTTTTATGTCGCAAACACTATGTGAAAATTTTTTAAAAGGCAGCCAGCGACATAATCACAAATCAAGCCCCTGTTTTTACAAACTACATTTAAGAGCATCAGTGAAAACATTGAAATCAGGTAAAATAAATATTAAATCACACATTCCTGTTTTTATTGCATTTCAAAAAAATTCCACATACAATGTTTGTAACATCGGCCAGTACAATATCTCTCATCATAATCGTTATCATAATGATCCTCTATAAGAAGAAACAAAAACATTCTGCACTTTAACAAACAATCAATCAGCCATAACACCACTGACAGTGAAGTGAAGAACATTTATTATCTAGTTATTTGATTACAATGGCACCTGTCAGGGGAACATATTAGACAGTAAGTGAACAATCAGTTCTTGAGGTTTATGTGTTGGAAGCAGGAACAATGGACAAGTGTAAGGATTGGAGCCACTTTTACACAACCCTTATTGTGATGACTAGAGTCAGTTCATCTCCAGAACAGCAGGTCTGCAGTAGTCAGTACCAACAGTGATCCAAGGAAGAACAACTGCTGAATCAAGAACAGGGGCATGGGCATCCAAGGCTCACTGATACATGTGGGGAGTGAGATCTTATCTGTATGTTGTACAAAATGTTAATTCTGCCTCTGATAGAAAAAGGTCAGAACACAGTGCACCACAGTCAGAGCTGTTTCAGTAGCATGAGGAAACCTACACAATATTAGGCAAGTGGTGTTAATGTTATGGCTGATCAGTGTATACTAGCAATCTGATCCTCTTATATGAGTGGATGGCACAAAATGCGAATAAAGCTCTTCAGTCCTCTGAACTGTCTATGTGTGAGAATTTGTCCTCAGATAAGGGTGTGCTGCTTTTTTTTTTTTTTTTACACATGCATTAACTACATTCTCCATCTCTTACTCCTACTCATACACACTCCCATGTTAAAACAGCCTGTCTGGCCTGTTCAGCCACATTCAGTCTGCATTTGGATGCACCCTTTTCATGACCACATGGCTTTCACTGGAATGGATTCCTGTACACATCAGAAGGATGCTTATCTAGCCATACCTGTGGTTCAGAATGTCAGGACTGTCATCTCTCATTATTAGAGGCTGTTTAATATGTTGCTGAAATACATATCTAAATGCTTTTCCTTGTTTTACATTTTACACATATGCTCTTCTGTATGATTTTCATTTGCGCTGTGCATGGTGACACTGTAGGCAATAACCATACAGGAAAATACGCTAAAATCTAGTGTAGTATAGTGTGTGTGACTATTTAGACTCTAAAAACGCATTAAGAACTAATCAGTGACTGAAAACTGACCTTTAGACACTGTTTTAGACATTTCAGTCTGCACACAGCATGATCTCAGCTGGAAATCACACAAAGTATTACATTTTATTATTTGGGATATGTTCTGATACATTACATGATTATAATACATGATCAATATATAGTAATTATTTAAAATATACTGTATATTTAAGCAGAACATCCACAACCAAGCCCCAAATCACATAAATCTAATGTTAGCCATGACTGTTTTCATTATAATCTTTAATTTCATGCTGGAACTAAGATTTTAACCTGAGATTGTACTTTGTCAAAGTGGCTCAGATCCTTACATTTGCCTATTTTTCCTGCTTCCAGCACATCAACTTCAAGAACAGGCTGTTCACTTGCCGCCTAATATATCTCAGGTGTCATTGTAATGAAATAACTTGATCAAGTATTACTAGTGAATAGTACCATCAATAACTAGTCAATGTTATTCACATCACATGTGAATGGTGTTAATCTTATGGGTGATCAGAGTATTTATTAAATGTATACATTTATTTTTGTTCTTTATGTTTTCTGGTCAGTGTCCCAGCATAATGTTACAACCCACCACATCTTTTTCTGTCAGCGCAGGATGGGGGTAAGTTTGCACAGTAGCAATGCAGAGCTGGGAGTGTTACACATTACCTACTTTCCCCAATCTCAACAGTACAAGCAGATTACTCACCATTCCCTGCTGAATCCATGCTCCTTCAGCTTCAGAGTGCCACTGTGTCCAAATTCTTCTCCCACACTTTCTTACTTGTGTTTCGCTCTTCTCCTTGGCTGTGTGTTACCTCAGCAACAGTTCCAGCAGGTTCACTCAGTGCTCCACCTGTCTTCCAACCCCTTTCTCTCTTTGGCTTCAAAGTACAGCTGGTTAACTCCACCTACCAACATACTCTTCCCTACATGAGAAACGCCTACTCTTGACACACTCATACACACACACACACACTCTTGACAACTATTGTTCATCACCTTCCACACATTCTGGTTTTGGGTGGAGGTGAGACTGCCATCCACATATTCAGCCTCACCTGTCTCGCCTAAACCTGCAGGTCAATCAGCTGAGCTTAACCTAAACTTACAAGCAGGTTGGTGGAAATACATTATCAGTTGAATAGTGGGGTCCAAAACAGCTGGACCTCCTTTCTATAGAAGCTAATTCTGTACAGTGGCTTAGTTACATGTCAGTTATTCAAAATGTATTTTATATCTGGCCTACGCCAATTTGAGATTGTGGCCCAATGGCAAAATCTGTCAATACATCATCAATAAAATAGAGAACTCACAACTAAAACCACTTAGATTTACAGTAAAAGCTGCATTTCAGAGGAATAGAAAATTTGTTGTTTGAACAAAGTCAGAGAAGGGAAAAATACTACCAAACCACAGCCCCCTGGTGGAACTGAATGGTACTGTATTTCCTGGTTCAATCAGAATGAGTATTTAAACAGTCCTCCTCATCATGCTGTTCACATTTTGACATCATGAGACCAAGACGACACCTAACAATTGATCAACAGTACCTGGACGAGGGACCAGTGGGTCTCAGTGCTGTTCTCTGATGAAAGTCGATTCACATTGAGCTGAAATGATGGAGACGTCAAAGGAGAACACTATGCTTTAGCTTTGGTGGTGGTGGTTAGTGTGGGCAGGTGTGGCTAGTCAATACAGAACTGCCCTACACTTTGTGATGGTACAGTGACAATTCCATTACACCTGAATAACATCATTAATCCAGTCATTGTACCTTCATGAACAGCTCAGGCCTAATTTCATGTTCATGGACGACGATGCTCCAGCTCATCAAGGTCACATCATTAGGCAACAGGTGCTGGAGACTGGGGAACCTCGAATGGAATGGCTGCACTTTCTCCAGACCTGAGGCTCGTAACTCTGTACCCCAGAACCTCAATGACCTGAGGGACGCTCTTCAAGAAGAGTGGGATGCCTAAGCAGCAATGAACGAGATGTTGTTGTCAAGCTGTAATTAATGCTCAAGGGCACATGACATGACTAAGAATTCAAATTGTACCATGGCATTTTAAAGCCATTTAATGGTCATTTTTGAGCATTTCTATTGGTCCATTAACCAAAAACACGGTCACAATTTAAACAGCACTGAAAATGAAAATCTAAAATGTTTTCCAATACAAAAATGTAAAGATTTTTGTATTTCCAAAGAAACACAAATAAATATAGATTTATATTTTATATTATATTAGTATTTAACATTTTAGCATATTATTCCAGGTTCTTCTCAAATGTTCTACTCTTCTGCAGCTCAATAAATACCAAGTTTGAAACCAAAAACCTAAATTAAACCAAAATAAAAGTTAAACACCTTTTTTTATACTTGATTTTTTTTAATCCCCAAAGCAATTAATTTTATTATTTATAATAACTGTACAAATAAACAAAACATCCACATACTACCAATATTTCTCTCAATGCTCAATAACCTGATTAAAAAACATCCATTTGGAGTAATTATCAACAGTGAAAGTGTTACTTGCAGACAGTATAAAAACCTTCTTAAAAAGCAAACCAGATTCACAGAAGCTAAAAGCAACCACTAAAATACTTTTAATTGAAAGAACAAACACACCAACAGAAATACAAAATCAATAGTATATAGGATAAAAATGAAACAACGGATTAAGAAGCAGGTTAAAAGTAGACTTGTTCCTGTGGTCTGTCCAGTGCAAAAATGTGCAATTCAAGTCCTTTTCCTTTTTGAAAAACAGGAGTATGGTTTGGACCAGTAATGATCCAAAGGTGAGGAGCTACCAGCTAAGGTCCTTTATTCACACACAGACACAAAGATTGAGAGAGAGACAAACAGAGAAAAAAAAAAGAGGGTGAGAGAGAGCGCGAGAGAAAAAGAGAGAATATGAATGTGTGTGTCTGTTTGGTAGCATTCAGAGTCCAGGCATGACATAGGCTATATTGTCCAGAGTGTTTGACTGGAAAAGATGAGAGAAATTCATAGTTACTAATCACAGGACAAACGCAAGACACAGTGCAACGTGAAAGTTTCAATTTGTGTACACAGTCCAAAAAAAATGCATATATACTGATTACCTGCAACACTGGTTAGGATAAGCAGTTAAAAAATGAATTAATTAATATATGCGTACTCTACTCTATGTATAATTGAAAATGTGTGAAACATGGACTTTTGGTACCTAATTCAGTAAGTTAATAAACAGCTAAACATTCAGTTCATTAAAGAATATTATTTAGACCAAAACACCTTAAAATTCATTCATACACAATTATAACACACAAATAAAAAGACCTACTGTATAGTAAACCATTATACCTGCTGAAGTGGACAGATGAGGAATCAATAAGTGAAAAACCTAATCCAAACTAAATCATAAGTGGTTTTAAATACGCCAAAAGCTCCTGAAAATAATCACACAATAAATGTCAACTGTAAAGGCACTGTACTGGTATTGTACTGTACCATGTATCATCTAAATCTAGCAGACATACAGCAGGTGGAATGAAGTGTTTTTTGAGCAACCTCAAAATTAAATTCAATTTTTTATTATGTGGCATCACCAGCATGATGACCATTGTGCAAACAATAACAGCAAGTTTGCTTAAAAGATTAAAGGTCAGTTAGTTCTAAAAAGTACTACTATTGTAACCCATTTAATGTCACCATTAAATTAGAGGCATTCAAGTCTAGAATACTGCCTGTAATCACCAGTATATGTTTTAACAGTGTAGGATGGTCAGGTTACCAGTACGTGAGGAGGGCAGCCATTGAGTTCTGGCACCTGAGCGGTGAGACACGCCAGAGGACCGAGAGCACACAACACAGAGTCCAAAAGTACCGAAAGAGAGCCTGACACAGTCACCATACCCTAAAATACACACACATACAAGAGTTAGATCTTCTCTCATGTTTATCATAACTGAGTGAGTGTAATTCTTAAACAAAACAGATCTAGACTTTGATCTGAGGCTTCTAGCGAAAGATTGTGGAAGATGGTCATACCTCTGTCTCCTGCAGTCTGCGGCCAATTAAAGACAGCGATTCCCCCAGCAGCTGCAAATGAGCAGCAGCATCAATGGGATCCACCTCAGGGTCTCTGAGCGGGGAGGGCGGAACATCAGCTACAGGGATGAGCGCAGTACCATTCTGCACTGGAGAAGATACTGGCTCTGCCCTCTTTGGGACAGTTGACGCTGCTGGCACTCCTGTTGCAGGAGCAACAACTCCCGGGTACGATGCAACACCTGCGAGAGATAGAATCCCCCCGCTTATTGTGGAACATTTCAAAACAGCAAAAGGTTAATATTCTATAAACTTTTCACAATTATTTTAGACTCATTTAAGTTTGTTGCGGAAATCAAATTCTAAATTTATTGATATTTACAAAATACATAAAAGATAATCAGTGAAAACATTTTTTACATTATAATCTTGTAAGACATTAAAACTTATGAATGCCTTGTTAAAATAAAGCCAGTATTTCACTAAACATCTGGGTGTCAACAGTGTCTTATGTGATACATAGAAAAGGCTTTGTCTAATTAATAACTGGATAGTTTTCTATATTTCTATATATTCTATATAACTATTGTTAAAATCACAAAAAAAATTTAAATGTCCAACAATAGCTGCAGTACAAACAGAGAAAAAGTTTTTCAGAAAAAACTTTTCCAGTGGCTCAGCTTGGAACAAATGTTAACACCTTCAAACTTCTCATATTTAAAAATGTATTATTATTACTATTATTATTATCATCATTAAAATCATTATAGTTAGAATAAAATAGTTAGATCAGATGTACTGGGAGCAGGAAAAAAATGTGCAGGGGTTACTATAGGTCAGGTGCTATATACGGACAATTTTAGATGCTCATCGCTGAACATTACATATTGAGGCCCTGATACTATACAGGAGGTTGAATTACTACCTACTCGACCACCGTAGTTACGGCGCTGCCCCAAACCCTTAAAGAACAAATAAAACACTAAAAAAATTGCAAAACAGAGCCTCTGGTGGGTAAATGTCTCCCTCTGGTGGACTGACAGGGGATTGGCCCCACAGCAAAACAGTAAATTTACATTTACAGCATTTGGCAGACGCTCTTATCCAGAGCGACGTACATGGTGAGCGGTTGGGGGTTAGGTGCCTTACTCAAGGGCACTTCAGCCTTCTGCCTGGTTCTGAGAATCGAACCTGGGACCCTTCGGTCACAAACCCACTTCTCGAACCATTGTGCTATGGCACTTACAACACCCTGTCGTAAGTCAAGGGCCTCCTATATTCTTAAAAACCTCCTATATTCCTCCTATATGCCCAAAACATTGAGCAGCGCACCAGAACCAGGGCCAGGTTTGGAAACTTGGGATATAGTGGAAGGGTTGTTGGCGGGCTACTAGCCTTTAGATTTGCTGGTGTCTTTAGCAGGTTTGGGCTGGCTGTGTTTGCTGTGTTTGTTTGCACTGGACTCAGACTTCAATCGTTTGTGCTGAAGATACTCTGCCCTCTCCCGCCACACCTAAGAAAGAACAGAAATGTGCACTTACTCTAGCTTTCAATACCAACAATGTATATCTTACCATATAGAAAACAAATGATTTCTAGACAGAAAGCAAGTCTTCAAGTAAAAGGCATCAAAACCATCATCAGAACAAAGTATCTCCTACACAATGGCTCGAGAATATAGTAAACCATGGGTCTTAACCTCCAGACCTGGAAAGCAGGTGTCCAGCACACTTTGGTGATCTCCCTCATCAAACACACCTGGTTCAGCTCAGCCAGAGTTTGAGACCCATACAATAAAAGCTGACCAGTAAAACACTATATACATTGATCAGTGTTGCCAACTGCATGGTAACATTACCTGTTTGTCTCCTTCTGGCAGCTGTTTCCAAGCATCTGCCAACTTTTTACTCAAATCTCCAAAATCTGCATTACAAAACAAGAAACATGGTAAACATTCATGTCACATGTTTAAAAACAGGATCTGCAAAACAACAGCACTAAAATAGAGTAGAGCAGTTTCTTACGCTATTATAATCAAAGCCATTAAAGCCTCGCTCGTTGCCGTTTCTATTTTAAAAGCTTTTTATTATGAATCTGATATGGGGTGACCTTTGAAAAATGTGTTAGAAATGAGAGCTATTGTCCTAAATGTCAGTCACTGGACCTTGAAAGTTTCCACGTAAAATACAACGCCAATATCCCACACCCAACACCTTAAATAAAAATTACAACACAGCATTTTCATTGGTGCCACATGGATCTGTAATAACACATTTCCATATGTGTAATAAGCAACACGATTAGATTATACACTGCAAAAGCTGCCTATACCAATCCACCCAAGCTAGGACATGTCTCATATAAGGTTTATAAATTATAAACATAGACTCTAAATATAATTTGTAGAACTATGCAATCTACTCTTATCAGGGTTAGGACAGTTGCTCTGGAAAAAGCAAATGACTAAGTGTAGATCTACTTACGTAAACCGGGCTGTTCCTCCAGGATGCTTAACCTGTACTCCTTACAGAAGATCTGGTATGCTGTGAGGACCTTCTTCTTTGCCTGTGAGAGAATCACAGAGGAGAGAAAGAGAAAACAAGAATGAGAAAAAAGTTGACTTCATTAATTTCCTCATTGAAACCCTGAACTTCACAGACATCCACACTCCGAGTTATATTATTCAACAAGTGCATGAAAATACTGAAGGAGTTCCTGCTAAGTCATGACAGCAAAGGTAATGAAGGGAAGTCAGAACCAGGGCCATTTACATCACTATGCCTACATCTAAGACCCGCATCACTATTTAATAGGGTCAGAGATGTAGGTAAGATGTAATACTTTGCCTTAGGCTGGCCCAGAGTCCAATTATTTTGGCAAAGCTTATCCACTAAGATTATACAAACTGAGTGTGTGCAACTTATAATCTGTGTCAGCAATAGTGGTGCCTCAATGAAAGTTCACTCATTCAAAAAGGAGTCCAGACAAGTGCTGCTTTTTTTATTAGAATGTTTTCTTTCACCGTCTTCTCTTATTAATAGACTAAAAATACAGTTCATTTTATTATTTATTTAGATTGTGCGCTTTATTTATATGTATTTTTTTGCTTCTGTTGTATGTTTTTTCTACTATAAACTGAAAATAAATATGGCTGTGACAGCACAAGCAGCACACTGGTGAAACATATTGCCAAAAACAAAGATGCTGAGATTCTCTTGATTAATAATCCAGTAATAGTCAAGTAATTCATTTTACCTTTTCAGCCTTTAATCTGGCTTTCTCTTCTTTCTTCCTCTTCTTTTCACTGTGAGATCCTGATCGTCCTACAGGATATAACCCACCATCCGAACTGCCATTGGCTAAAACATGAGCAGGAGAGGAGATGGACAGTAATCTCAGACACAGATTACTAAACAAAAGTCTTCTGATGCGAGAATGCATGATGATAATGTTCATTTCTAACAAAAACAGTGTTGCTGAACTGTAAACTTACTTGTGTTTTTCTTCACGTTTTTGCTGCTGCTGTGTCTTCGCTCTCTATCTCGATCCTTTTTCTTCTTGCTTTTCTTGCTCTTTTTGCTCTTCTTGTTGTATGAGGCAAATGAGTCATCAATGACAAGCTGCCCATTATCCGTTTCATCTCCAGAAGAGGAGCTGTCGTCGTCCAAAAACTCGTATGAGCCCCCATAATGATCTATCATGAAAAAGAAGAACACATAAGCACATGCAGCTTTCTAATTCATACATAAGTGAGAAGGTTCTACAAAACCTCTTTAGGGCTTGTCGAACTACTACTAGCTTGCACACAAACAGACATATATAGTAATAATAATACATTTTATTTATACTGCACTTTACATATTTATATCTCAAAGTGCTTACATGTTTTAACAGAGAAAAAAGTAATTAAAACACTGCAAAAAGAAATTAGAACATTGGCTAACAAAAGATTAAATGCATCACTGTAAAGAAATGTTTTCAGTCCTCTTTTAAAGCGGTCAGTGGATTGTGGTGCCCTTAAAGAGTCCGAAAGGGTGTTTCACAGACGAGGTGCAGCAGCACAGAAAGTTCTATCCCCCATAGTGCTCAGTCCGGTTCTGTGTATCTGTAGCCGGTTTGAGTGAGTGGAGCGGAGGGAGCGTGTTGTGGTTTGTGGGATGAGGAGTTCTTTGAGGTGGGGGCATTTCCGTAGATGCAATGATGGTTGAGGAGAGAGTATTGAATTCTGGCAGAGAAAGTGAGCCGGTACAGGGAGTGAAGAATGAGAGTGATGTGTTCATATTTCCACACTCTCATCAGTCACATGCAGTGCTGAGCATAAATAGTTGCTATTTCAGCTCACAGAAATGACATATACCAGAAAAAGACAAGGTGTAGGAAAAATACATTTTAAACTGCATTCAAATGTTGGACTAAATATTAGACACATTACACAAATTATTTAACTCTTACATAAATTGTGATTTTCAAGTTTTTGAATATTTTAAAACCTGATAATTAAATGATTTGTTCAACTAAGTAATTATGCTCCATATGATAGTCAGTGTTATGAAATCCACACTGTGCATATCACAGTAACATGTCACATTACATATAATAAAGCTATTGCTATATAAACAACAAACAAAAACAAATATTTGCCCCAGTTTTTATACATAGTAGGTCAATTAAGATCATATGGTACAGCAATTTGTTTTTTCACTTAGCAAAAATCATGATTGAGCACAGACTCTCATGACTTGTGCTTTAAAACAGGACAACCACAAAACTAAATGAAAAATAAATAGCCCAGAGCAATATATGGTCCAGAAAGTTGGACATTATCCTGGTTATTGTTGCCAAATAAATCCTCAGTTTACATCCTGAATCTGACAAATAGGCCAGTGTAAACACTTAACAAACCGGGGACTGATTTCGCAATACATGTTTTCTCAGTCAGGCAGATAACCTAAGCCCAAAGTCATTGATCAGCTCAAAGCTGATGCTTTGTAGAATATCCTGTGAATATCCTGCTTTGTGAAATACCCCTCAGAACTAAAATACAACAATGTATCATTTTCTACTGATACCAAGGGAATCAAACCACAAACAAACAGTTGGGAAATCTGAGTTCTCAGTTGTGTACATTCGACATGTGTGTATCTCTGGTTTCTATAAATCACAATCCATACATTTATCACTCACCTTCCAGCTCCACTTCCTCACCAACCACAGGCAGAGCCTCTCGCACTATGTGCTGCTGTGACTGCTGCTGTGGTGGTGGCAGCAGCAGCTTCTTGGGAGGCTTGGGCATCCCCATGCTCTCTCTCTTTCGCTCCTTAACAATGTGGTGGGAGGGGTACAATGGTTTCTTGGGGAATGAGGGACTGGGCTCAGAGCCAACAGCTGTGGGAGAGGTGATGGCTTGGA
Source organism: Lepidarchus adonis (assembly GCA_037576955.1). Lineage (NCBI taxonomy): Eukaryota > Metazoa > Chordata > Actinopteri > Characiformes > Lepidarchidae > Lepidarchus > Lepidarchus adonis. The sequence continues at coordinate 800,175 of JBBIGC010000104.1, forward strand.
GGAGGCCCATGGCAGTCACAGCAGTGTTTGGGGAGCTGGAAGTGGACACGGATGCACCATGGCTCTCTAATAGTCTTTTCTTCTTTTTGTGATGCGACCCAGAACCATAATCTTTGGAAGAAAAAGAGACTGTGAATTTTGCCTCTACCTGACTACATAAATTAGTTAATTGGTTACACAAATATTATTAGAAAACATTAATTTATCTTGTAGCATTATTTTCAGTAGCATTCAATCTCATGCCCACCTTTGTAGTGATATTCATCTTCCTCATGCCTCTTTTTTTTCTTCTTGAGAAAATCAGTGCTTGTTAAGTGACCCTCTGCATCCTTGGGAAATTGGAATCAGAATATTTTATTTGCCAAGAACATCATTTACAATGAATTTCTTTTTATGTAGACATTCATATAAACATTCAAAAAAGTGTGTAGAATATGAAGAACATATAAATATGTGCACAGAATATATAAAAATATACCAAATCAGCCATAACATTAAAATCACCTGCCTAATCTTATGAAAATCCCCCTCAGCTGCCAAAACAGTTTGTGTTATGAAAGTTTCCTATCACAGAAAGCAGAACGTTTTTTGTGCAACAGTAGCTCTTCTTTGGAATCATTGGACCCCGCTGGCTAGTCTTCAATCTCTATGCACCAACAAGGTATTTATGTCAACATTTCGATGGTCGTCAGTCCTTGGACCACTTTTGGTAGGTACTAACCACTGTGTACTGGAAAAAACGTAAATCATCTAGCCATCACAGTTTGGTCCTTGTCAAAGTGGCTCAGATCCTTACTCTAGCTCATTTTCCCTTCTTCTTGACTGTTAACTTGCTATCTAATACAGCCCATCCTTTCACACATTACACTGTAATAAGATAACAAAATAATCAACATTATTCATTACACTTCTAAGTGGATTCAATGTTCTGGCTGATCAACACGTTTAGAAATAAAATAGACAGGAATCAAAACAGAATCACTTTATCACATACAGCAACAGTGATTAGTTCACCCTCACACCATTCATCTGCTTTTTACCTCCTCACCTTTGGACGTTTCTTTGAGGACTTCCGAACTTCTGCATCAATAATTTCTTCTTCTCGAAGGAGGTCTTTGTAAGATCTCCTCTTCTCTCTCTGACTGCGGCCTGCCACCAGGCTCACCTCACCCTCCATCTGGAACACAGTCCAAAATTATGTATAAAAAGGAAATATTTTAAAAGCTAGCATTCCATTTCTAGCATCTTCTCAAATATGACTATATGACAAATACATAATCTCAAACAACCTACACACCCTGGGACCCAATTTCCATATGCCCAGGGTCACACCACACCAGGGCCATTGAACTTATCAACTTCACGGATAATAGTAGTGATGATAACAGCCCTGAGGAATCTGAGGACTACATCTCACTATAACAAAAAGTGGCTATTAAAGCATCAAAAACATCTGGCCTGCAGGTTTGCTGTGGATTAAGTATGCACTACTGTACACACAGACGAGACGAGGGTTTTCAAACCCAGGCGGGAAAGCATTGTTTATGTACAGTTAGCAAACAAGATAGCTAACGAGCAAGCTAGCCAGTCAGCTAACGCCACCCCTCTTTTTGCTTGCTAGCTCAAAATGCTTCCCAGATACTTTCACAGCTAGTAGGTAACTGTGGGTTACAACTGTTAGCCAGCAAGTTGGCTAATCAGCTGGATAAAGCCAACTGAGTCTAGCAGCTTAGCTTCCGTGGCTATAACAAGCTAACTAGCCAGCTAACTTCCAAAGCGGCTAACTCGGAGTATCGCAACGTTCTCGACTCTCGGAAGTAAGTTTAAAGCTACACGGTTTAAACGTCAGTGGTCCTTCGCTTAAACTAACATTTTGTTCAGTTAACAGCATAATTACCGTTAGCTACCATTCGTAAACTTCAAGCTAGCTTGTCGGCCATCTTGATTTCAGGCTCAGTGCCCAACTTGGGGGAACCGTAACAGTGCTTCTGGTGGTCGTGGCGAGAAAATCATCAGTAAACGCTTAGAGAGTAGGACTCACTATTCCCTAAATAGTGCATAATGTAGGACTTAACTGTAATTTAAATCTGTGCCTCAGAAAAAAAGCTCCTAATTGACATCTTCAATTTTGGGCTTTATAAATTTATAAATCTATAAAAAATAAATGTAATGTATGACAAGTGCTATACCAATAATAATAATAAGCTTTATTTATAGAGCACTTTTCATACATCAGAATGCAGCTCAAAGTGCTTTACAATATACATAGTTAATATAATTTTTTATAAATATTTAAAGAAAACAGAAAAAAATACCAAGTGCAGGAATAACAAATAAATAAGAAAGACAACAGAAAAAGTTCAAATAAATGGTAAGAAAATGAAAACAACATAAACATGAGATGGGTAAGATTTATGTATGCATAGTGGCTAGTGACGTGTTTTGTAAATTCTATTAATCTACCAATGCAGTAATGCAGCTGAAGTATTTTAAGAAATATATGAGGAATAAATCAATTAAATGAAATAATTAATGACTAATTCCAAGTCACCTTACATTCCTAAAATAGTGGATTCATTGGGTGAAAATCTTAATATTTCAGGACTAGTCTACAATAGCGGCACTAAAGAGGGGCTCCCTTTCAGTTTTGAGCCTTCAGAATCATCCCCAACTCATTCACCCCCAACCCAACAGTCCCAATGTGTCAAGATCCTGCTTCTGCAGAGAAAAAAAACATTTAACCCAAAATCTTATCTTAATATTTAACAGTCTGGCCTGACAAAGTTACTGAGCTAAGGGCTGTTTAATGTTTAAGCAGACTGAACACAGCTCCATGAATTTCAGTCTGATGATTGTGAAGTCTCGTGAGAGACACACAGGTGTGTGTAAGAATAAAAACGTTCTGTCCGTGAGTTTACCTGGGGTCAGCACATGGGGCAAGCTGGCTGATTAAACATCAGGTTCAAAATCCAGAATGAATGCAGCTCTGTTTAGATGACTTAGGTTTGCTCTCTGTATATATTGTTTAAGTTCAAGTTCTGTTTATTGTCATATGTATGGTAACGTTGGGTTAACCATACAATGAAATGTGCTGGACAAGTAGCACCAGTAAACTCAGCATATGGACAAAAAACCAAACAAACAAAAACAAAAAAATAAGAGTAAAATATATAAATAAATATACTATGTACAATACAAATACAAATATATAGGGAACGTAGGATGCTATGTTCAAAAGTGTGAAAAAAGTGACCAGTGAACAGCAATATAGCACATTAAAAGGCAAGAGAATGACAGTGTGAATGACAGTGTGACAGTGTGTGGTGATAGTTTGTGAGTTCAGTAGTACAATGGCACTGTGTGGTGGAGGGTTTGTGTTCAGAGCCTGATGGCAGTGTGAGGTAGTAGTATATACCATATATACACACACACATATATATATATATATATATATATATATATATATATGTGTGTGTGTGTGTGTGTGTATATAACATGTATATACC
>JBBIGC010000104.1:810056-841477 GCA_037576955.1 Lepidarchus adonis
TGATGGTCATAAATGTACATCACTGCATTGAGCCAAACATGTTCATGCTGCTATGCAAGGTAAACAATATATATATTCTCTCTCTCTCTCATTTTTTTTTAGCATTTTTATTGTTGGTAGATCTTTTTGACTTGGTCAATTTAAAAGTAGCTCACAAGCCAAAAAAGTGTGAGCACCCCTGCTCTATTGGGTTCACAAAATTATATAACAATAATAATAACAAAAAGTTATATTTATAAAGTGCCTCTTATAAACCCAAGGTCACTTTACAAAGACACAAAAAAGAGATTGTAAATGATAATTCATCCTATATACAGTCAAACCCTTTTTTCATCTTAGTCTGGGCCCTAAATTTGGTGAGAGGCGGGTTGGCGAGCTATTGAAATGGATTATTGACGCATGCCAACTAACGGGCTGATTGAGCAGTAAAAACTTCAGTTATATAACTTCATCTATGTCGAGTCATTGCCCTGATAAATGCAAATTTATTTTTTTGCTCGCCAGTTAGAGAATGCATGTAATGTATGTAATGATGCTGCAGAAACTTTATTGAACAGCCAGCAACGTGCATGAACGAGTAGCATATAGCTAACATCAGTCTCTCTCGTGCAACATTTTTTGGCACCATCTGAACATGCAGCCAACCAAATGGGAGTCGTGATTCACTCTAAAGTCGGAAATACTGGAAAAGCTTCAGGACAAACGATTCAAATGCCCATGTGGACAAGGCCTGAAATGTCCTGGTGTGGCACATATATCCACATGTGGAACTATGCCAAAATACTACTAAAAGGAGTGCAGCTAGAAACTTTTGTCCTGTCAGAACTGTCTTTTGTCTCGACTTAAGACATACTCAACTTACAAAATATTTATGTTTATGTTGCCCCAAACCCTGTTTTTGGTTTGAAAAGTTAAAGTTAAGGTACCTTTAATAAAACACTCAAAAACTGCATTACAGAGCCTCAGGTGGGTGAATGTCTCCCTCTGGTGGATTGACAGTGGAATGGCAAAAGGGCAAAACACATCCATTATGTAATGGGGATTCGACTTATATCAAAGGAACAGAGCCTTGTTGTAAGTTGAGGACCCCCTTTATTTTAATGTTGGAAATTGATTTACTGTATTCTTTTACTCTGACAACAAAACATTGTAAAATTATAATTTCAAAGAGGTTTTATCATGCCAATGATAGCATGTGACCAGAGCTAAATTGAGATCTGTTGTGCCGAGATGTACTCTATTTTGGTAATTAAGCTGGTGTAGTTCACCTGAGGATGTGTTAGCAGTAAATACCCAGATCACATGACAGCAGTGTGTTCCTGACTATGTGCAAGCAGTAAGAACTGATCTGGGTGCAGTCATTCAGACTCAAATATAATGTAAAAGCTAAAGGAGTCTAAAAGACTAAAGGAGTAGGTCCAGAAATAGAAGGTCCTGAGAATCTTAACAGCATAGAATAAGCAGAAATACTTATTTGTTAGTTATTTTAAATGTGCTTAACATGGATGAAAACACACAATAAAAATATACAGTATAAACGACAGATTCAACATTATCTACTGTATTTTGCACATTTTGGTTTAGTTATTCATGTTTTGAGATGCTCCTCTTTTTAAAAAGAACTGTTCAAACTAATTTTAGTTTAGAAGCAAGCTTCATCTGAGGCCTAAGTATAGGGATTACAGTCTGGTTAAGTGGACAGTTAAGTCTAAGAGGAGTATTATTATAAAAACAACTTATGCAATGTTTAAACTCATTAAGGTGAGTGATTAGATTCACTACATCTCCTCACCTCTCTGCCAGACACTGCTAGCATTCCAAGAAAAATCTTCTCATTTTCTTTGTCCTGCTTGTATAACACTCTGACCTGTTTGAGAACATGAGATGGAAGGGTGGGAAAAGTACAAAGGAGCTGTGGTTAAGTAAAAGTATGAGAAATGAAGTGAAAGTATGGCGTCAGAAATGTACAAGTGGAAGTAATTTACATTTGCACACTTTCAATAACTGGCACTGATACTCTGAATAGAATTAGACAATCAAATTGTTAAATAAATAAATAAATAAATATTAGACATTATATTGCCAAAATACCTTTTTCAATTCCATCTGACTTTGGACAGGATATTTTCACTGACTGAAAATGAGAGGTAGGTGAACGAGGTACCGTCCCTCCTACACTGCTCTGCGCTGTTGATAGCTGCCCACTGCTGCACATGTGATGGTTTTAATGCAGAAGGGGCATTTCATTGTGGTGTACTGTGTGTTCATAATGACAAATAAACGCCTTCCCTCAAAGATGAATTAGAATATTTGTCTAAATTTACAGTGGCATAAATGTGGGTTCATATTTTATGTATTTAACATCAAAAGTACAGCAAATAAATATTCCAAAATGAATGCTCATCACAAGTCCATTCTCAAATTTAGCTAAAGCTCAGTGAGTATTTTACAAAATAAATAAAAAAAATTAAAAAAAGAAGGGGCAACACTGCAAATATTAACTTTGTTTATACTTAATGTAAATGTCAATTAAAGCCATTGAAACTTATGAAATGCTTGTAATTATACTTACATAGTAATATATTAAATATATAAATACATATCAGTATGTTTTGTGTCCTGTTACTTGTCTTTTAGTGAAAGTCTATTTAATGATTTTGTAATCTACTTTTAAAAATGCGTAAGGTACGCACACCAGTGAGCGAGAAACTGCATTTCAGTTCCCATTTATGTTCTGCACATACTGTAGTATGTGAATTGACAATACGAAACCTGAACTTTTAATTTGAAGAAACATCTGACAGAAAGATCAAAACCAATACCATTCTCAAAACTTTTGGCCACAACTGTAAGCAATCAAGTTCTTTAGAAAAGTGTTGCATTATTCCTGGTTCTGGAGGCTCACTGCCCTGCACATTAAAGTGCTTTTCCTACTTTAACACACTCAGCGAGGGATTGCGATCATGTTCTTTCATTCACACTGTTGCTGTAACATCTCAGGTTCCAATGTGCTTTTCCAACCCTCTGTTTCCATACTTCCATCTGTATTTTACTCCAGTCTAGTGGCTATACTACACAATGCTCTCACTTATTACCTCATTTGTAGGGCAAGTGCTACCATGCTGTGTGTGCATAATCATCCGACAGGTCCGCAAGTGTGTCAAGGGCTCATGATCAGCATGGGGGGCTGTAATGAGGCGGAAATATAGGGCAAAATGCACAGGGGTCCACACAGGCAGAATTAGCAGTCTAATCATTCCAGTGAATATTATGATGGTTAGGAAAGGACAAGAGACAGGGCTACTGGAATAATGACAACAGTAGCACTTGAGTGTGTGGGCACATTAAAATGAACTTTAACCCCAGTGGCCAGAAAGGATTCTTCTGAGTCATCTCGTTGTCAAATAAAAGCTGCGATTTAATCATTAAAAGGTAGGTCTCATGAAGAGCAACCAAATGCTAAAATATTTTCATCATACTGAAGCTTAAATTATACATTATAAATCACTGGTCTAATATTGTGATTTCCTCATGCTGCTGAAACAGCTCGGACTGTGTGTTCTTTTGTTGGACACCTATCAGAGCAACCATGCCATTTTTGCGGTACAGGGGGGATAGGGACAGGCAGTATAGCCTTTGCTCCCCTTTAGGGTGCCCACGATCTTGTTGTTGATTGGGTACTAACCACTGCACTGGAACACCCCACAACAAGACCCTCAGGTCCTTCCTTTACCCATTTTCTACTTACAGCATGTCAGCTTTATGAACTGACCCCCCAAACAGTTGCCAAGTTATTCATTTTACCAGTCAGTGCACTTAATGTTGTGGCGGATCAGTGTGTATATATACAGTACTGTGCAAAAGTCTTAGGCACCTGAGAAATGTATAAAGGGGGTCTTCGACTTAGGGCTCCCTTCCTCAATGTGCGTGGTAAATCTGTGGTTTATATTGTGTATTTTTATCCATGTTAAGCATATCTAAAATAACTAATAAATAAGTATCACTGCTTATTCTATGCTATTAAGATTATCAGGACCTTCTGTTTCTGGACCTACTCCTTCAGTCTATAGCTTTTACATTACATTTGAGTCTGAATTACTGCACCCAGATCAGTTCTTACTGGTTGCACATAGTCAGGAACATAGGTCATGTGACCTGGGTGCTTAATGCTCACACATCCTCAGATGAACCACAGCAGCTTAATTACTAAACTAAAGTTCATCGCAGCACAAATGTGCAGATCTCAATTTGGCTCTGGTCACACGCCATCACTGGCATGATATGAAATTATCATTTTACAGGTGAATGAAACAAATGTGGGACACTACAGAGTAACAGCACTCAAAAGCTATTTTGATTAAAAAGTGAAATATTTTGTTGTCATAGTCAAAGAATACAGTGAATCAACTTCCAAAATAAAATAATTACACTCGACTTTAAATGGGGTTCCGTTCCTTTGGCGCAAGTCGAAACCCCTTTATATACAGTGAGGAACATAAACACTGTGATTTTGCAAGTTCATCAAATCAAGGAGGATCTGAAATTCACACTGTAGGTGCATTCCCACTGTGAGAGAACACTTGGCAATCAGCAAGAATTCTGGCTCTCAAAAATCTGTTACTCTGCCTTTAAAAAGTCCACCTCTACTCCACTCATTAATCTAAATTAATAGCACCTGTCTGAGCTCTTAAAAGACACCTGTCCAACCCACAGTCAGTCAGACTCTAGCTACTACCATGGGCAAGACCAAAGAGTTGTCAAAAGATGCCAGAGACAAAATTGTGGACCTCCACAAGACTGGAAAGGGCTACGGGGCAATTGACAAGCAGCTTGGTGGAAATAGATCAACTGTTGGAGCAACTGTTAGAAAATGGAAGAGACAACTGTTAGCCTCCCTCAGGCTGGGGCTCCATGCAAGATCTCACGTTGTGGGGTATCACTGATTATAAGAAATGTGAGGGATCACCCCAGGACTACATGAGAGGAGTTGGTCAATGACATGAAGAGAGCTGGGACCACAGTTTCAAAGGTCACTGATGGTAGAACACCTTGCATCATCACATGTCCAGGCCCGTCTGACGTTTGTCAATGATCATCTGTATGATCCTGAGGAGGCATGGGAGAAAGTCATGGGGTCAGATGAGATCAAAGTAGAACTTTTTGGCCTAAACTTCACTCGCCTATTTAGAGGAAAAAGAAGGATGAGTTACACCATCCCTACTGTGAAGCATGGGGGTGGAAACATCATGCTTTAAGGAGAGGATGAACAGGGCCATGTATTGTGAGATTTTGAGCAACAACCTCCTTCTATCAGTGATAGCATTGAAGATGAAACATGGCTGGATCTTCCAACATGAAAATGATCCCAAACACACTGCCCTGACAACGAGGGAGTGGCTACATAAAAAGCATTTCAAGGTTCTGGAGTGGCCTAGCTAGTCTGTGGACTTCAATCCAATAAAGAATCTGTGGTGGGAGTTAAAAGTCTGTGCCCCAAAACATGAAAGCATCTGCATGAAAAAATGGGCCAAAATACCAGCTACAGTGTGTGCAAACCTGGTGAAGACCTACAGGAAACATTTGACCAACCAAGGTTGCATTACAAAGTACTGAGGTGAACTTTTGTTATTGACCAAATACTTATTTTCTGCACCGTTATACAAATACATTCTTTAAAAATCATACAATGTGATTTCCTGATATTTTTTACATTCTGTCTCTCACAGTTGAAGTGAACCTATGATGAACATTACAGACCTCACAGAACTTGCAGAATTGGTGGCTGCCAAATACCTTTTTGCTCTACTGTAGTAACACTTCCTCTGGCAGATATCACAGCTTGCAAATGCTTTTTATAGCAGCTAAAAGTCTTTCAATTCTTGTACTTGGAATTTTCTCTCATTCTCACTTCCAGAAGGCTTCTAGTTCTGTAATATTGTTTTGTCGTCTTGCATGCACAGCTCTTAAGATTTACCTACACATTTTCAATGATGTTTAAATCAGGATACTGTGATGGTCATTCCAAAACCTTCAGCTTGCATCTCTTGAGGTCATCCATGGTGGATTTCAAAGTATGTTTAGGATTGTCATGTTGTAGAAGCTCATCCTCCCGAATTCATCTTTCCCTCCACCTGTGAAATGTTTCCTGTGCCACTGGCTGCAAAACAACCCCAAAGCATGATAGATGCACCCCCATGCTTAATGGTTGGCAATGTGTTCTTTTCATGAAATGCTGCTCCTTTTTTCTCTAAACTTTGCTCAATCCATGGTTGTTGAGTGTCCACAAATGTGTGCACAAGGTATGAAGGGTCAGAGTATTTGTAAAGCTTTGAAATTGGCACCAGCTGACATTTAACAATTACAGCTGTTGCCATGCATCAGATCTAATGAGCTGATTAAGGTCTGAAACCTTGTAAAAAGAATCTGAGACTTTGGAACTCTTAGGGTGCCCAAACTTTTGCACAGTGCCATAATGTTTCTATTTTATTTATTTTTTAAATGGCATAAAAAGTAACTATGCATCAATGAAAATATTATGTATTCCCATGTCATAAAAAGACTGTTAACATTTTTTCATTTACAAAATCGTCAGAGTTATTTATCAAGAAGTGCCCAAACTTTTGCATAGATCCAGGTACATCTAAGAAAAAATAGAATATCATGAAAAAGTTCAATATTTGTCCATCCTCCCGTTGATGAGGTGAAGTTGCAGAGAAACACCCCCCAAAGCATAATATTTCCTCCTCCATGCTTGACAGTAAGGATGTTGTTCTTGTGGTAACAGTCAGCATTTGCTTCCTCCAAACATGGCGAGTTGAGTTGAGTTTTGGTCTCATCTGAACCGTCTCCCAAGCACACTCTGAATCATTCAGGTGTTCACTAACAAACTTCAGAAGGGCCTTCACATGTGCTTTCTTGAGCAGGGGGATTTTGCAGGCACTGCAGGATTTTAATCCATTACGGCGTAGTGTGTTACCAATGGGTTTCTTGGTGACTGTGGTCCCAGCTAATTTGACATTATTAACAGGCTCCTCCTTTGTAGTTATTGGCTAATTTCTCCCCTTTTTAATGATCATCCGCACCCCAAAATGTCATTTTGTGTTTCTTCCATTTTCGAACAATTGTCTCCTTCTCACCCAGCTTCTTACTTATGGTTTTGTAGCCCATTCCAGCTTTGGTATCTCTCACTGTTACAATAAACTATTAAAATTATAGGCTGTTAATTTCTTTGTCAGTGGACGAACAAAATCAGTGAGGGGTGAAATAATTATTTCCTCCACTGTACGTACACACACACACACACACACACACAAGAAAAAGTATGTGAACCTTTTAGAATTTCATAATGTAACTAAAATAATAACAAAACAAATCTTATAATTTTGTATCTTTATTGAGAACAACTATAAACAACTCATATTGCTAGAGGGAAAAGTGTCATTAACAATTAGGGAGTTAATGACCTCAAAAAGCTAATTGGAGTCAGGTGTTAGCATGACTGTTAGCATACCTAGAGGCTTGTTAAGAAAATTAGTTTGGAGGTGTGAACCACAGTTACTTTGACTGATACAAACCACTCAAACCTTTTGAGTTTGCTCCACACAAGAAGAATACACTTATGTGACCTGTGCCTCAGCCAAAAAGAGCTTTCAGAGGATCTGAGCTCAAGAATAGTTGAAACACATAAAGCGGGAAGGAGATACAAAGTGATTTAAAAGACTTTTGAAATTAACCAGTGTACCAGATCTTCACTTTGGGACTGTGGCTACTCTACCAGGAAGTGGGTGCCTAGTCAAAATTACCCCGAAAGCACAACAAATTCTCATCAGTTTGGTAAAGGAACAACCCTGAGTGAGAGCCAAAGGTTTGAAGGCATCATTGGAACTGGCTAACCTCTGCGTTCATGAGTCTACAGTACATAAAACATTGAACAAACAGGGTGTCTATGGCAGGACACCACAATGGAAGCTGCTGCTTACTATAAAGAATGTTCAAAAAGAATGTAAAAGCATGTTGACACTCCACAGCAGTACAGACAAAATGTTTTGTGAAGTAATGAAATGATGAAATGTAAATAGGACACTGTATATCATCATGAAAACTTCATCCTAACCTTAATGTATGGTGGAGGAAACATCATGATTTGGGCCTGCTTTGCTGCATCAGGGCCTGGTCAGCTTGCAATCAATTAAGGAAAAGATGAATTTATAAGCATATAAAATATTATTCAGTATTGTGTGGGAATTTCTGTAGGTCAGCTGAAACTCTGAAAATGAATCACCAGAGCAAGTCCACAACAAAATGACTTCAGAAGAACAAAATCTGCCTTTTGAAGTGGCCAAGATAGCCATACACACGAGTAGTCCCAAGAATATGACAGAGCTAATGCAGTTCTGCCAGGAAGAACGGGCTAAGATTCCTCCTGAACAATGTGCAGGTTCGATCCACAGTTACAGGCAGTGTCTGGTTGAGGTTAAATGAGGTTAAACCATTTATTAATTCCATGGATTTACATACTTTTCCACTAGCAATATGAGTTGTTTGAGGTTGTTCTCAATAAAGATCAGATTTTATTGCATTTTGTGACAAATTAATGCAGAAATCCATGAAATTCCAAAAAGTTCACATACTTTTTCTAGCCACTGTACACACACACACACACACACACGCACGCACGCACACACGCACGCACACACGCACACACACACACACACACAGGACTACATCAGTAAATGAATCTCAACTGAATGGGCTTTGAATCAAAGTCTACCATCAGCACGTCACACACTGAAGTGACCTCATTCCTTAAATCAGTAATGTTTGGTTCAAAGAAAAAGCACAAAGGCTTCTAAAAATATCGAAGCTCAATTTAGTAGTGGAGAGCTGAGAATAGCACTGTGTGCTAAATAAATCATCATGCTCTTGGGTCTCAGAGCTGTGTGAGTTAAAGCTCATTAAAGCTTAAGTTCACTGAGCTGAGAACCATGTGTGCAGAAAGTGAGGACTTTGTGTGATCTCAGGTCAACTGCCCCAACCCATCTGCAGAACTGAAAACAAGGGATAGCAATATTAATGTCCAAAGGAAAATAACTTCAGATTCCTTTGCACTATCATCAGCCAATCATCTGGTCCTTCAAGGACTAAATCAGGTGTGTAAATGCAGATAGACAACAGTTGGTGCTTCTTAACACCAAATAAAAAAACATGTGTTCCCTAAAGGTGACTTGACGGCTGCAGCACACATGGCTTGTACAATCTTCATAGAAAGGCATTGCTAAGTGAACAGGAAGCTCTAAAGCAGTTGCCCATGAGGCAAAGGTCACTATCTGCAAAACCAGGCATCAGCACCAGGCAATGTGGCAGTGAAACTGTATTTTTGGACGTCTGTATTAAAATTTGGAAATCCATCCAATAACTTTCAGATGCACTGGAGTGACATTTATGCTCAACTAACCATTTAGCATGAAAACTTGACCTCACTAAAGTGGTCATGGTTGAATGCTGTCAAAACCTTACACCAATGTTCTACCATCTCCATCAAAGAGTAGAGTTTGCAGAATCCTGCAGCTAATGGGGAACAGACTCTGCATGAAAACCTGGAGGTTTAGGTGCCTGTCTACACATTTTTGGACACAGTGTGTCAACTTCAGTTATGGCTGGAGTGACAGATGAACCATCTACAATGACTAGGTAATGCTGCATAGCCTTCCGCAAAAAGTACATTACTAATGTATAGTGCTGCCATTTCAGGTCACATCCCACCCCAGTATAATCTCATTATCTCTTTACCAGACAGCTCCCCAACAGATTAAACCTATCACTGTTTTCCATGCCATGTGCTCGAATGTACTCGTGCTCTCAGGCACTCAAAGTACTCAAGAAAATAAACAAATAAACAAACAAACAAATAAATAAATAAATAAATGTCCTGTAATTTGTAGTGACATTATAGTGGAGGAAGTGAGTAAGACCCATAACTCTTGTGGACTGTTCTACTGAAAAAAATGACAGTGACATAACCAAATGTGGCACTGAGAATCTATGATTATACCATACCAACCTAACACAGGGTAAAATGTGACATCTTCTCATATTCCCATATTAATGTCATGTTAATATCAGGCAGATTATATCTGATATATCTGATTATATCTTTTTTTTTTTTTTACCATAAAAACAACAGTTTTTGAGTTAATGTTGTACATACCAATCAGCCATAACATTAACACCACCTGCCTTATATTGTATAGGGCCCCTCTTGCTGCTGAAACAGCTTTGACTGTGCTGAACTGTGCTCTGACTCCTTTCTATCAGAGTCAGCATTAACTTATTAACTTAATACAGTAGCTCTTCTGTGGGATTGGAAAATGCTGGCTAGTCTTCATTCATTATGAACCACAATGAGCCTTTTGCATCTACATTTACAACATTTGGCAAAAACTTTTATCCAAAGTGACATACATGGTGAGCAGTAGGGGGTTAGGTGCCTTGCTCAAGGGCATTTCAGCCTGCTGTCAGGTTCTGAGAATCGAACCTGCGACCCTTCAGTCATAAACCCACTTCCAGTACATTCGCTCCAGGTCTGCAGTAGTTAGCACCTACCAAAAGTGATCCAAGGAAAGACAACTGATGAATCAGCAAGCGGTCGTGGGCACAAAAGGCTTACTGATGTGTGTGACCCCATAGAGGAGCTCCTGTTGCACAAAATGTTAATATTGACTATGATAGAAAGGGGTCTGAACACACAGTGCACCACAGTCAGAACTGTTTCAGCAGCATGAGGGAACATACACAGTATCAGGCAGGTTGTGTTAATGTTATGGCTGTTAGCTGTAATGTTAAAGTGGGTATTTTTGACTTAAAAAGTGATGTTTACACATGTATGATGAAAAAATATAGCAGCAAGTATGTGGAGAGGGTATCTTCCACATGTCTAATGTGGCTTTATAGTAGTATCATTACATCATTGTATCATCACTTTAGCACCGATTCTATTATATCATGAGTCATGAACCTGCTGCTGTTTTCACACTGCTGATTTACCTCACGTTGGACTCTTCACACCACAAGGCCCTCAAAGCCTCTCTTGTAAGTAGACCTTTAAATACTCCTCTTTCAATCTTTTGATCTCTCACCCCATTCCCCATGGAGAGGCAAGACAAGAGTATGTTTGCTGATGTGGGGGTGGAAGAGAGAAGACTAATTCTGGAAGAGTGTAAGGGATGGAGGGGGTGAGTAAGGGGATTAGACAAATGGGTATAAAAGAGAGCGCAGGCGAAAGGAAGGAAGGCGAAGAGAGACTGCAGAAAGAGAGAGACGAGCTTAACTCGCCTTTGCTTTGCATCTCTGCGCTTGCTCTTGGAGCAAGAAGTCAAGCCTCAGGAAACTTCCCCGCTGACAAGCAAAGGTAAGAGAACATGACACTCTGTCAGAGCCTTTTAGCATTGCTAGTGTAGCAGTATTATTCGTATGTCCATTGTATTCCCAGTGTACCTTGTTATACATCATTTACATGTGTCCACTTTATGAGAAACCTCTGCTTTGCAGCTTTGTTTTGGTGGGGGGCTGTATGCCACCTATGCAGAATCAGAATCAGAAAAACTTTATTGTCCCTGAGGAAATTGCTTAATTTCCTTAGCAACAATAAAGTTTGTGTTAGCCATCCTCCAGGCTATTAGTGCAGTTCCTGGCTCAGACCTGCTCTTTGGTGGATATTTTGGGTGATAGAGGCCTTTTCCAATGCTAGATAGTGTACAAAATTAATAAATTTTACAGAAACATATGGGCTACACCTAGTAAATATAAACCTGCAGCCATGTGGTTGGTAGACCTGACAAGGGCCAATAACTGTAGTATAAGGCAACTGGTAATAGTCCACAAATTATAGAGCTGCATGCTTGAACCAAGCACAGAACTAAGTGTGTGTGAAATGTTATAGCATACAAAAAGAGCTACATGCAATTGCATTAACAAGCAAAAAGGATGAAGAAAAACATGAGAAACTCATAAGACTATTCCAAATAGAAAGAGACATGTCCAAACAAGCAACAAATATCAAGAGAGAAAGGCCTTAGGCTGCCTGAATCTGAAGAAATTCTACAGCAATAGTTGAGGGATGAAACTGTATTACAAAACAATTAGTCAATTTTTGTAGACATAATAGCTATGTTTGGGCAGCCATAGCCCAATGGTTAGAGAAGTGGGTTTGTGACCGAAGGGTTGCAGGTCTGAATCTCGGAACTAGACAGCAGGCTGAAGTGCCCTTGAGCAAGGCACCTAACCCCCTATTGCTCACAATGTACGTCGCTCTGGATAAGAGCGTCTGCCAAATGCTGTAAATGTAAAAATGTTTTGAAACAATACATATTACAGTAGCAATTTGCACAATCTGGTAATACCTCTCTGAATAGTGAGAAAATGCATAAGCATATTAATGAAAATGTTCTGTAGGACTATGTTCCAGAAGTAGCCTAGGCTAAGCAAGGCTAATTGTTTGTATTGGTAACAGATGGCTTGGAGAGTATGGTGTAGGATTATTAAGGTTATGTAAATGCACTATAAATAGAAGTCTGTAACATAACCAGGCTAACTAAAGACTGTGATAAAAGAGCTGCATATACTGGATTAGGATTAGCTGAGCGTTATCTGTGCCCAGTGTTTCACCTGCTCAGGTCATTGATAAAAGAAAAGAAAAGAAAGCTTTGGGTAGACAGTGCAAGAGAGGAAAACTTGAGTGAAGATAATTATTTATCAGTTGTCAGAACAGTGACACGTAAAACTAGTGCTTATCTAAAATATGGGTTGAAGAAAAAACATCAACACTGACGTGCAAGGCTGAGCTCCAAGCACAAAAAGAAACAGAAAACTATAATGGTGGACGGGGGGCTGCCAAATCTCTTGTATGCAAAATTTTAAATAAACTTACTTTACCCCCCGTTTACCATCTAATATAGTGTGTTTGTTGGTGATGTGGTAGCAAGTCGTACTCTCATTGTGCCAACCCACATGTAAAAAAAACAATAGATAGTTTGATCTATAATAGATAATACTGATAGCTAGCTGTACTTAGCAGCTAGCTAACCACTGAGGCAGCAATGAAAGTTTTGAAGCAGCTAACAAACGACTTAGCTTCTTCATCTTCCCAAAGCATCGTTCAGTCAACCCTGGGGATCCTGTTTTCATGAATTGTTGCCAATATATCCATGGGAGTGGGGGAAACGGGAGTCTGCTTCATGTGTATTTTCAACAATAAACCAATCATTAAATTCTAGTAGCAGAGGGTTTAAAAGAAGACGTGTTTACAAATCTGTAATTTATTCCGTTTTTGTGTATCTTTTCTTCCATTAGAAAATGAACGCAATGGACGTCCCAACCCCTGTAGAGAAGAAGGCACCACCCAAGTTCAAGGCGAGGACCACTCGAACCTTCAAGAGCAAGGCTCCAAAACCAGGCCAGAAAGGTTTTGGAGACGACATCCCTGGCATGGAGGGACTTGGCACAGGTAACCGCTAAGGCTTTAGCACACTTTAAACCTTTTTAAGTCGACAATCTCAGATAACCCCCTTGCCTCACCTCTGACACTCTTCTTTCTCTTGCAGACTTCACGGTGGTCTGTCCATGGGAGGCATTTGGTGACATGGAACTAAGCGATTTGGCTAAATTTGGAATTGTGTAGTTGCTCTTTCACTTCTTCCCTCCATCCCCCTGTCCTGGGTCCAGGGGCTGGGTACCATGTGCCCTTTAATGTGCTATTGCTGCTAAAAATGGCCCTGTGGCACAGTACAGAATGACCGGCTCTTTAAATGAATGGACACTGCAGTTTAATGAGTGTAGCAATTCATATGAATAAATTGAACAAATTTGGCATGAGGAAAATGACGCGTCAACATGACCTCCTTTCCAAAACTGACCAATAATAACCACCAGAGTGAATTTGCACCACAGTGTTTCCAATGAGCTTCAGCAGCGCTGTTGGCACGAGTAAAGCAGACCAGCACTGCTCTAGTTTAAACAGATTCAAGTGGTGCCCATCTAATCTACAGGTCTAACCTGAGCTGCTGCATCATTGCAGTGATGGTGTTTCCCTTGTGCCCCTGGTCTATTTCTATACAGAGGTTTATTTATGTATTTCAAACACAAATTCACTTTATTTTTTTGGTGTATTAACATAATTGTGTGTCTGTGTCAAGACCATCACCATAGATAACCAGCGCTAACTTGGATATCAGAACAACTGCATATGTGTAGAAGACAATAAAAATGTATGTTTTCCCAAATTTCTGTGTTGTGAAATGTATTACACTACAAAATACTTTAGGTCTGAAAAATACACCTTTTGTATTACTTCACCTTTAATATAAATATTTATACAATGTGCAATAATAAACCGAGGTGCTGTTTTGTAATTATAAAGGAATATGAGGACCTCAATACGATTCAGGGAAAAAATGTCCTTGAAAATCAAAGAATCTGACACATTTGTCTATTTTTAAAAAAACTGTTTATATGGACATTCAGATACAAATTACATCACAAATGGCATCTGAGTATGCAGAGAGGGAGAGTTCAAACCAAAAACACACTCACGTTGTAAACTAAAGGATAATATGCATAACATGTATCATATAATAATGTGCAAAGATGGAAAGGAGATATATAATAGGTATGGAACACTACTGAAGGTGGGCAGCCACTTTTCTTTCCAGTCCTGACTGCATGACTGGACATTATTTAAGAACCTGTGTTCCACATGCAGATCCAACAAACTCAGACTAGCACTCCCTTTGCCATTTTGAAGATCATGATCATCCCACACGTCCTCACGCCCCCCAACCCACCCCAGCCATCTGAAATATTTCTTGAAATTTTCTGAGCCAGGCTTGAACTCTCACCTGACCAGAGTCTCTGGTTCTACACGTATCGACTAGCTGAAGGGAGCAGAGACTTGCCTGCAGCACTGGGCTGTGGACTACCAGTTACAGCAGCACCACAGCCTCTACAGATGCTGACACACCAGAAAGAAGAGGATTAGAGAAATGGACAAAATCCATCCTTCTTTAGCTAATGCAACTCTTGGGACAGTTTACGGGGATAAAAGTGGGGGCAGATCGCAGGTACTGAGGTGTTCGTTTCTTGGTAACACTGAGAAATATAGTGCATAGACTGCAAAGTACCTAATGGACAGAAAAAAGCAACACCCATCTCTCTGAGCTTACAGAGAGAAGGCAGGACTTAATACAATGTTCCATGTGAGTCATCGATGTTGGAATATAATTTAAACCCCTACACCACACAAAACGAAACAATGCAGGGAAATCGATGAACTAAAAGCTTACAATTATGAAATGTATTCTATTCTTTACCTACAGTACGAGTGTTGGCTAAGAAGCAACACCAGCAAAACCGTATCGTCGGGAGCAATTCTGTATATTGTTCACACGCAGAACAGGAAAAGCTGTGCTTTCTCCAGCACTTCTGATGTATACACTAAAGTACTGAAATATGACTTTTTCACCAGACAAAGAATGTACATCGGTAAATCCCGACCACAAAAAAAAACCTGATTGTTTTAAACGGATAAAGGTGTTAATAAATTAGCCTGTAAATTGGATGTAGATGGCACAGAAGACACAGCAAAGTCCAATTCAAACTGTTTTCGAGCTAAACTGGTAAGCCACTTCAAATCAAACAATAAAATCTATTCATACAAAAATAAAACAAGCCAAAAAACAACAGAAATTACCATAGGCTCATACATAGAACCAAAAAAATGTGCTTCACAAGTCTTTGGAACATAATTTCAAAAAAGACAAAATATCAATATGCAGAAGATAGAGAAAAGACACTTTAGCGAAGCAAGAAAAACAACAAAAATACTATGCAGTTTACCTTTAAAATATGCAAAGAGACTTTCATTTGCTGCTCCTATCTCCCCCCATTTCTGAAATGTCATTTGGAAATTGCATATTTGACAAAACTATACTAGTAAAAAGGACAAGTGCCCATAATCCAATAAGGGTTTAACAAGTCCTGTAAAAATCTCATGTTGTACATATGTCTGAACGAGATTTTATGCCACTCATGATAGTGTTACTTTAATTTGGCTTTCTATGTGGGCTCTTCTGATATTTATCTTATTTAAAGTAGCGTTTTCTACTCCTTTTGACAAACAGGAGCCAACAAAACAACTGTCACAGAAATGGTATGTCAAAAAACTAATTAATAATAATAATAATAATAATAATAATAATAATAATAATAATGTTTGGTAACATTTTTGTTCTATACTAGTTTATTTGCATATTATGACTATCAATTTTAAAGGTATGTCTTTTGAAAAAGACCTCAAAGTAGGAGGTAATTTTACATCAACAAAAAAAAATCTAAGCAAGATTTCGTAGGCTATATATGACACATCGTCCCGTATGCGTGCACACAATTCCTGCGATCTGTAACAGCCGACAATTTCGTCCCACCTTTCATTTCAGTTCTTCCTTGTCTTGGTTGATGCTCTGAGAAACAACACTTCAGATAGGATGTCTCCCTTCATGCCATATGGAATAATGTGATTTCCTCATCAGACATCACGTGTGGTCAGTCTGTGGTCCATCTCCTCACAGTCCACTGTTTGGCCTGGGCAGCGGTCTTTGTGTTTTTTTCTGATGGGGATAGTAGTGTGGTTCTTCTGAAGAGTGATGTATAAACTCGTAGTCCGTTCTAGTCCAGACACTCTGTGCACATGTAGTCTGGTGGCCACTAGAGGCACTCTAGAGCCATTACTGCATGCATATGTGCAGAGAAACGTGCCAAAGGAAGAAGTAATAATCAAGCTTTTTGTTTTTTTTTGTTGTTTTTTTTTCAGCCGTGCAATTCCTCAGTCAGACATCTCCATCAAAGTTCTTTACAGTCATGTATTTTTCTTATTAAAAAAAAATGTAGTGATGTACTTTCCTTTCTCAAGTATCATTCATACACACAAAAAAAGTACTTTTTCCGCTCCAAAGTGACTGACTGTTGCTAAAAGTTTTGGAAAGTTGGTGATGTTTGTGGGTTTTGGAGTTTAGTAGGGGGAGAACCTGCTGTACCCTCCCCTATAGAGGGTGGCCTGTTGGGAGAAAAAAAAGCAGGTTATGATGTTGGTTAACAACAAAATACAACATTAAATGTACACAATGTTCCCCTCAGCTTGTACATAAACATTTCACCCTCTTTGATATATATGTTTATATATAATGTATTCTGGACATATGAATGAAATAATTGTTTGTCCAGAGTAACAGTACATATATAGTTTACCCCAAAGAATACATATAAAACTACATATAAAACTACATATAAAAGCATGGTGGTGGAAATGTTATGGTTTGGAGTTGCTTTGCTGCCTCAGGGACTGGATAGCTTGCAGACACTTATTCAACTATCAATTGTGCCACTAAAAAATCCTACATTTAAAATTATACAGGCTTTTTCCAAAAAGCATCAGCAGACATCTACAGAAAGTGTTGAATGACAGGTTAATCTGTTTTCCCCATGTCTGTGCAAGTCATGATACAGTAAATATGATATGCTGTGATACATTTCAATGTACTTGTTACATCACTATTGAACAAATGCTGTGGTGATATTTTGCAAAGAAAGAACATAAGAGAAAAGGCAGACATACCATAGCTCCCACTCCATATGCGGCAGCTGCAGGGGCTGCTAGCGCTGTGGCGTAGGGATCTGCCGTATACACACGACCGTAGCTGGAACACAGAGGATATGGAAAGCATTTTTCAGATTAAAATAAGTGTTTCACCAACAAAAATGAGTCAAAGAGAAAATCTTCAAAAGTACCAAGAGGTCACAAAGCAACTCAAAGTAAAACCTCTACCTTTTAGCAACTAAAAGAGGCATTCATTCACATTGGCTAATGTTAATGTTAGCCTGGTATCATTGATGGAACAATGTATTCAGAAATATATCACCAAAATATGAAGTAAAATGAATAATAATAAGTGTTTGTCTGAACAGTGAGGGTTAACAGTAAAGCTGTCATGGTGGATAGTGGGGTAAGGGTTCTTAAATTTACATTTATTCATTTGGCTGACACTTTTGTCCAAAGCGATTTCCAGGTACAGGAACAATCAAGCATACGTTCAGACATGACAACACTGATGTGAGAGTTACAAAAAGTTCAACACATTCTGCATTAGAGCTGAACTTGAGGTCAGTGTGTGTCCATTTAGAACTTCACTCATTTCTAAAGTATGTAAATTCTGGGAGAAATTCATGATAAAAAGGAATCCAGAAATGGTCTACAGATGATTTATGTAATACCTCTAAGGCCACTTACAATTTTTTAAAAGATGATTCACTCACCTGTCACTGTAAGCTGCTGCTGCTGCGGCGGCTGCTGCCGCTGTCGGACCCGCTACTGCGGCTGGCTGGGCATATCGATAAGCTGCGTAGCCACCCTAAACACAGAGACAGACAGACAGAGGGACGGAGGCATTATATAGATTATGAGAGCTCTTGTTATCACCCTTGCATGGGTGTAAGGCATCCTAAACACTGCAGGTTGGTAAGAGAAACACATTAGGCATAAGGCAAGATACAATATCCAATAACAAGCAAACTGCCATTAATGATCAGATGCAAACCACATTCTGAGGACGCAGAAATTTTGCCATTTTGCTGTGAGTGTGTCTTCCTCACAGGCAAATCATGGTCATGGAAAAAGTTGGACAGATTCCATAGTGTGCCTAAAAGTTTCTTTTTTTTGCTTTGTCGGTGAGGAAGACACAACCTGAAAATCAGTCAGAATTAAGTGTGCATAGCCTTTGGTGCCATATCTTCCCCCAAACTCCCCCCAATGCACGCTACACACAACAAAGGGTGAGCAAGTCAGTTAACTGGTGCCATTACAGACAGACAGTCAGATAAAACAGTGAGATTAAAGGAAAATAAAAGGTCATTCACACTCGTGTAGCCACAACCACACAGACAGACAGACAAGAAGGTAGACGGACAAACAGACAGACACGCGTACAGACAGACAGCATGCACCCCAAAAACTGAAACACAATAACAAGCGATTTTTTTCTGCCAATCACACCACTGCATTCTATCCTAGAGCCAATCAATAAAACTCCCACATTCCACCACACGCCTGCAGGGATGGTGGGGAGGGCAGAGAAAGAGAGGGCGAGAAAGAAAGGAAGGAGTAGAGGACAGAGATGTTACTGAGAACTGTGTATATGGATAACACTTTACTGAGTGGGGTTTTAAAAATGGTAAAGAAAAAAGAAAGCAAGAAGAAAAAATGGTCAGATAGGAAGAAAAACAAAAGAAAAGATATTATTCCATAAGTTTATTTAATCAATGTCTTTGGTGGGGGTGTGTGTGTGTGTGTGTGTGTGTGTGTGTGTGTGTGTGTGTGTCTATGCAGTCGCTCTGTAACACACACATGTATATCTATCAAAAAAGCAGACCTTGAATAATCAACGTGTTGGAAATGAAGAAAAGAGAAATAAGTGGATGAGGGGGGAGAGAGTGAAAAATGAGAATGAAATATGGAGTGATGTAGAGACAGAAATAGGGGGCCAGACAGTTGGAAAGAGATGACAGAAAGAAAGAAAAGGGGTTCAGAGAGAGGCACAGTGGGAAAGGGAAGGGGAAAATTGAGAGGGAGGCACAGAAAGGGTGAGAGAAGAGCCTGGGAGAGATGGTATGGTAGAGAGAGGGCAGTAGAGAGAGGAGGAGAAAAGGTGGTAGAGAGATGGAGAGAAAGGAGAAGGTGGAGAGAGGGAGAGAGAATGGGAGGTAGAGAAAGGGTGGTACAGAGCAGGTATCTAAGGGCTGTAAGTGTGCCTGCATGCCAACACTGCTCCAGTCAGCATGCCACAGTGAGACAGAGATACGGGGAGATTCTGGGAAGGGGTCAGAATCAGAAAATCATGTGGGCTTAAATATCCATCAGAGACTTATTAGAAACATGGAGCGCTGTTCTAGCACCCAGATCAGTGATTACTGCGGTAAACACTCTATGGAGAAACACCAAAAAGTGCTTGATTTGGAAATACTCTCAGACCTGTAATGGGCTTGCACTACAGACTTCACTTTATCAGTCATCTAACACCACATTTGAGAAATTGTGTGCGTGGGGAAACCTTAAAATGTGACACATAGATAAGGGAAAGGTAAATTTAGCCACATCGTGGAAACGCCTGAGTGGAAAGGCACGTTGAAATCGGGTATAAATGATGTAAGGATATTTGACATTTCTCCCCCTTCCCTTCACCCATGTCAGATTGCAGTGAGTTAGTAGGGAAACAGAAACGCATTAAAACAATTTCAAACAATCAATATGTCAAACAAATTTATTAATTAATAAATCAATCAGTCAGTCAGAACGAGAGATGCACACTATCCGTCAGAGAAACCCTACCTGCGGCAATCTGCTACTAACCACAGTGTCCTGAAACACTATTCTACGGGGAGAACAGAAAGAGCTATCGTCAACCTGGACACACACACATACATACACACACACACACTCACTATCATTTCCACACACACACATAAATACACAAAGACGCTCAGTTTCATGCCACACGCACACGCACACACAGAGCCGTCTGCCTGTGAACCTGCAAACAGACCTAAAGCAAGTGGTAGTCTGACTACTCACAGCAGAAATCTCCAGAATAACAAAACCTCATATTTTAGAAAAGAAAAAAATCTATTGGGTGGAGAAGGGCAAAGTCTAACATGGTAGACATAGTAAAACATTAACAGCATTTATGAAATTAGACATATTAGATCACGTGTGCGGTCAACAATTTGGTTCGGAAAGTGCCAGGAATACATTGATCAGATTTTCTGTATTAAAAACATTTAAAAAATGGGGGCAAACCGTCCCTTGGGTAAAAAAAAAAAAAAGTGGTGGGGGAGAACCGATCCTTGGGTAAAAAAAAAAAAAAAGGTGTTGGGGGGGGACCAATCCTTGGGTTAAAAAAAAAATGGTGGTGAGGGAGAACTGGTCCTTGGGTTTAAAAAAAATATTTAAAAAATAAATAAAAAAGGTGGTGGGGGTGAACCGATCCTTGGGTAAAAAAAGCTGGTGGGGGAGAACTGGTCTTTGGGTTAAAAATTAGGTTGAAAAAGGTGGTCGGGGCAAATGGGTCCCTGGGTTAAAAAAATTGTTCAACCCTAATCGTAAATACAGACTACACGCTTTCAAATGTTTTTCAGCAACTGGAAGCCATAACACTACTGACTGTCACTGGTTGCGGATTTGAAGGTCAGTGCAGTGCCGGGCCTGACTGCACAGACCTGCAGGACGCCACAAATAATGGGTTCAGACAAAGGAAATAGAATAAATGCAGCTGTACAGGAATGGTTATACATCAGCGGAAGAACAAAGATCGGACTGCAATTTCTTTTTCAGTTTTTTGACTGTTGTGTGATGACTCCAGAATTCTTAATTCCGTGCTGTATTACATTATAAAGTGTTAATATAAAGCCAACTGTGTATGATTTGTAAAAGTATTATGAATACTGCTAAAACTTTTTTGGGTGCCCTAGTCTCCTCTATATGAATGCAAGATTCTATCTAGTAATTTCATCATGTAACTGGCAACTGAAAAAGCAAACAAACAAAAACAAATATTGAACAAAGAGGCTTTGTCATTTAAAAATGGCAATGCATATAAATCCCCATATCTGTACACAGTATAATTTGTTATGGATTATAATTGCAACAAAATGTCTTTGATAATCAAGTTGACAAATGCCATTGCTACAGTACAGGCTCCTCCACTACGGAGGGAAAAAAAAGTGTTGAACTTGCATGATTCAGAATTCAGAAAGACGACTCTGTGCTGCCCACTGTCACGCATCCTGCAAAACACTCTGATTCAGAGTGAAGGAGGGAAAAAAAAGAGGAAGATGGGGAGAAAGGGAGAAGAAGAGAGTGAGAATGATACTTACATAGAGGTCAGCAGGCCCATAGAAACCATCCTGGTACACCACGCTGGGAGGGAGAGAAAAAGAGAGAGAGAGAGAGAGAGAGAGAGAGAAAGAGAGAGAGAGAGAGAGAGAGAGAGAAAGAGAGGTGACATAGAAAAGGGAAAAAGAAGAAAAGGAAAGGAGGAAGATGAAGGATGAAAAGTAAAAGAGGGAAAAAAAAGAGCGAACACG
Source organism: Lepidarchus adonis (assembly GCA_037576955.1). Lineage (NCBI taxonomy): Eukaryota > Metazoa > Chordata > Actinopteri > Characiformes > Lepidarchidae > Lepidarchus > Lepidarchus adonis. The sequence goes on from JBBIGC010000104.1 coordinate 832,239, forward strand.
AGAAAAGAGCGCCATCAAATGGGCATGTGAGGAGGGGCAGTAAATGTGTGAATGATGAACAGAGGAAAAGAAAAAGGGTGGGAGAAAGAGAAAAAGACGTGAGGAAATTAGTACACACACATGCAGTGCACAATAAAAATGCCACTCTCAGTCTGCTTTATAAAATTAGATTACTGACACCTCAGAAAGTCTTCTAATCATAACAGGTTTTAATCTCCTGTGCTTAATCTGTGTTTCTATGGCAATACAACAGGGAACAGTGTTTTGTCCCAATATATTTGGCATTAAAAAACTGAACATGTGGCATTTTTGGAATGACATTTGTTTGTAACTAGTTCAAATCACACATTCACCAATTTGGTTTGGATCTGTAAAAGCACAGCACACCGAAAATGATGCATGCAACATGCAGAAATGATGAAGATGGAGCAAGTCTGTGTGAGCCACTAATTTAAAATAAAATTAAACTTACAATAATCACAACTGATGGATTCAAATAACCATCTACTTGTATTTCTGATCGTGTTCCTAATAATACTGTAATTATGCTAAAGATAAATCAGAGTGACAATAGGGTTATCCTTGCTTAACCATACCCGAATGAAGCATTATATTGAGGACCACATTAAACTACGTAGCACTGTGACCCAAAACTGAAAGTGGAAAACCTACGGCTGTTTTTATGGGGGGGTTTGTGTTCTTACCCTGGGTATGCTGGAATGGCTGGTTGTGGGACAGCTGCACGTACAGCACCATAAACGGGCCGCCCGCGACCCCGAAGGTGAGCGCCCCTGAAGGTGGCAGCTGTAGTGGCAGCGGCTGCTGCTGCTGCTGTAGGGTATGGAAACCCTGGGACTGAGAGAAAGTGAGAGTGAGAATCAATGAACTCAAATCTGAGAGAAGCAGAACATTGTGTCAAGCAGACTTATCACCAAACTATTTCTGTACAATCATTTAAAACTAGCCAGAATAAACACTGAAAGTGATCTTATTATGACAACGGTTCGATTTATTCGCCTGTATTTAGGAAGCTTTGTCGAGAACTTATTTGGCATGCGTAAGCGAAAGGCATGTAAATATGAAGTGACATGACACACTAACTCAACATTAAAGAAATCACATACCAATGGTCTCACCTGCGTAGAGCTCTGGACCATACATGGCTCCCACCATGGGGCTCAACTTCCACCCAGCTACTGGGGACAAGGGGGGTGACGACGATAACAGCAGAGGAAAAACAGACTTGGTTTGAAATCTGAGTAAATATTCTTTTTTCTTTTTTTAATCAAGCATTTCAGAAGCTACATATTTCAGACATAATAATTAGTAAAAAAATAATAATAAATGAGTAGCTGTAGAGCATGTAAAGTATGGAATAAAGCTTTGGAACGAGAGAAGTCTTATGTATGCTATAATGTCAAAATGACACACAGTCAGTCTGACAGATTGCAGTACACTCGAAGAAGTTCAGACACTGATACAGCATCTGTTTTGTGAGTAGTAACAAGGCCAGGGAGAACAAGAGGAAGACTTGAATAATTCTTACTGATTGTTTAACTGACTGCTTGAAATATAGATGACTTACTATTAATACTATTAGCTAGGAAGCATAGTCAGCATTTGATGGTTTGGGTTATAATTAGGGGTGTAACAAGTAATCTTTTAATAATTTGTATTGATGAATCGAACAAAATGGTGCATGATCCCATGTATCAATCTGACAAATATAATTGATATGTTCGATCCACAATAAATTTTACTTAATTTTACTGTGCTCAATGTTTTTTACTGAGAAGCCGCTTTTGCTTATGACTCAAAAATGTTCATATTTTAATTTGCACGTGAGAAATGATGGGAATGTACCAGATTGTGTGAAATTTCATGATTTCATACTGCCCAAAGACCCTTGTATCAAATTGAATTGTTGCAAATTTTAAGGATATAGCAAAGAAAATTAATCAATGTAGAATCAAATCATAAGGAGTCTTACCATTTTGAAAATAACTGGTTTATTAGGTTTATTCACGTGCTGTATTTAAATGACGCATCTACTAGTGAAGCACAATGCAATGAAAATCATATCAGCACATATTTGCTACAAAAAACAAACAAAATAAAAACTACAAAAAAACCCCACAATTAGACAGATATTCTGCTTTTACCAATATTTCAAAACAATGTATCGTTTGCTGGAAAAGCAGAATGTTTACATGCAAATTTTCTCAATACACTTCTACTCTTAAACTTATTATTATTATTATTATTATTATTATTATTATTATTATCATCGTATTACCCATTTATGGGAAAAAAGGAAATGCATTTGTTTTGGCATTGACTGTTATATACTTGCAGAACATCAGCAAGCAAGTTGAGTTGAAACTTCATTTTCGCTTCTTTTTGGTGCGGTGGTGAAGATTTTGGCATGGTGGGCTGTTATCAGCGGAAACTTCAACTTACTTATATATGATTATGTACTGTGCATCCTATTATGTTCAAATGTGCATATTTTACCATAAGGCAGAGCATTGAGTCCCTCTCCATTAGCATATGGGCTAACCAGCTTCTTATTGGTCATCACTCGAGCTGTAGCATTGTTAACCTGTCCAGGAGAGAGACAAATAGGAAAAAGCTCAGTACATCCACTCTGATCTGACAGCAGAGGCATATAATTGCATTAACCAGATGTATACTTTGAGCAATATTCCTTGTAGTGACGATGGAAATTCCTCCCATAGTGCAAAAGCTGCAGTTGCATTAGTCACTTTATTTTCCATCAGTTGCTATCAGAAATGTTAACACGTCACCAAAAAGGATCTGCACATATGGGGAAACTCAGGATATTTCCTTAGAGTGGGTATGACGCTAATTGTTGTCAGTTGAAGAGTTAGAGCAGAAATTGTGAGCTCGATGATATTCCCTTATATTGCTTTAAAAAAATATTTCCTTCATGCACAGCATCCCCAATGATCATCAAACACAGATCAATAAACAAACAAACAAAAAACAGAAAGACCCAGAAACAAATCTGTCAAAGCAAAAAGGTAAAAAAAAAACAAAAAAAAACATTGCATTCCATCTCTAAAAATGGGAGAGAAGAGAGAACAAGAGTTCAGACATGATGAGAATCATAAAAAGGAGTGTGCACACCATTCAGCAAAGATTACATTCAGCCAATTACAGTTCAGTACATGACCAGGAATGAGCATACACCAGCCAATCAGCAAGCATCGGATGCAGCATATGGACCAATCAAAGAACACGTTTGCAGCCCAGACCTCAACCCTTTCATAACGCTTCATACAAAGACACACAGAGAGAGAGAGAGAGAGAGAGAGAGAGAGAGAGAGAGAGAGAGAAAGAGAGAGAGAGAGAGAGAGAGAGCAAATATAAGAATAAAAGGGGAAATGTGCAGAGAGAAACTGATGCAGAAAAACAAAAAGGATAATAAAAAAAAAACTGCGCCAAATACAGTGGGGGAAAGAAAGAGACCGCTAGAGTAGGCAAGAAAGGAAGAGCAATATTAAGAATAGAAAAAAAGAAAAGCAAAATCCACACAGTTAGCAATACAGAACAGGAGTGATCCATGATCACCCCTCCTCCAAGTGCGTCAAATGAAAGGAAGATTGTGACTGGTTGTTGACAAATCTTGAGAGGAGGAGTGAAGGGAAGGAAAAAAAGAAGGAAAAAAAGAGGTAGCACAAAAGAGAGAGAAAGAGAGAAAGCGAGAGAGAGAGAGAGAGAGAGAGAGAGAGAGAGGGAAAGAGAGAGATGCATATGCCACATGACACAACAAATCAAATCATGAAGGCCAAACACTGGCAGGCATTGACACTGATCCGTCACACACTTAAAGACCAATATGCAAACACCATCATCACACACATACACACACCCACCCACACACAGATCAAAACAAGCTCCGGGTTTAGCCAAAAATAAATAAAAATAAAATAAACACCCCTGCATGAATATAAGGGGAGCAATATCGCTTGAGAGACAATTTCAATCTGTGTGAGTGCATATCTGTGTGTGTGTGTGTGTGTGTGTGTTTGTATGGGGGGCATACATCAACACCCTACACAATAATCAACATCTACACAGGCTTCTTGGTTTGCAGAGGCAGGCAGAGAGATGGTGCAATGCTAAAAATGATCTGAAAATGGGGGAATTAATAGGCTCGAGTTGGTGGGTAGAGTGCATCAGGATGGATGGATGGATGGATGGAAGGAGGGAGGGAGGGAGGAGAAATTGTGTGTAGGAATCTCATCAACCATGTCAATGTGTGGGAGAAGTGATTATGTGTTAATGGTGATGAGAAGGGGGGTGGAAAGAGGAACAGAGGGAGATGTAGGAGAAAAGATCATTTCTGTCAGTAGCCTGTGGTCCTTGGCGGGTGTTCTAGACACGACTCATGATAGTAATTTAATAAAGATTTGGTTTTTTCTTCTTTTTTCCCCTTTTTCTACAGCTTTGCTGAATAAAACACCACAGTGGGCCTGGGGGAGCGGCCTAATGTGTGAGGCTGCTAACAGCTGAGGTGTGGATCCATAACACAACACCACAGGGCGCCCTGAACAATTTGGAGTGACAGTTTGGCCTAAAATCACATCTAAACAGTTTACCCCTTTGTCTGCAGATTAGGACTAGGTGCTCAGATACCAGACTTAAACATGGTTTTGTTCAATTGAATTTGTTTATGAATTTCACGTTTAAAACTGATCCCACAAATTTTCATTACAGATATTATGAGGACTACAAGAATAACCACACTGGTGCGACTGTGTACACCAAAGAGCTAAATACAGCTTGTATGAAGCATGTTAGAGGAGATTTCACAATACAGAGATATACACATTCACCACCTGCCTAATAATGTGTAGGTCCCTCATGCTTCTGAAACAGCTTTCACAGCTTTCACTGTGTGATCTGACACCTTTCTATCAGAGTCAGCATCAACATTTTTGCAACAGTAGCTCCTCTTTGGGACAGGCAGCTTCCACACCCCACAGGAATCAGTGAGCCTTGGGTGTCCATGTCCCTGTCACCAGTTGTCCTTCCTTGGATCACTGTTGGTAGGTACTAATTACTGCAGAACACTCCATAAGATCTGTTATTCTGAAGATGATCTGTCTCAGTGTTCTAGTCATCCTAGTAAGACTCTTGTCAAAGTAGTTCAGACCCTTACGCTCTCCCTTTGTTTCTGCGTCCAGCAACTTCAAGACCTGACCGCTCACTTGCTCCTTAATTAATATCTCTCACCCTCTGACAGGTTCCACTATAATGAAATAACTAGACAGTCAATGTTACTCACTTCACATCTCAGTGATGTTAATATTATGACTGACTGGTGTACATTGAGCATACAGTCAAATATCGCAATATTATTCTAGATGTAGCTAATCAGATGAGGCATGTTTGGTGTTAGAAATAGGGATGTGAAATTTATTGGTGCCAATTAATCCACAAGTAGCTGAATAATTAACCAAATTGTGGCCTTAAAATGAAGAGGTGCAGGTTGACCAAATTGTGTTAACTAGCAGTGTGACAAAATATCGATATGGCGATATATCATCATCCTTGCTCACACAATATGGTAATCGATACACAGACGGCAATATCGATATTTTAATTAATAAACATTCGCTGCCCATTTGACTCACCGGCATCACTACTTCAAGTCTCCTCTGGTTGATGCTGCAGGACACGGGTGAAACTTGAAGAGTAACTTAGCAACAGGTAGACACAGAGAAAGCTTGGCTCAGAGACACCCCAGCCATGTTTAGATCTAAAGCCTGGATTCACTTTGCTTCACTTTTAGAGCACTGACAGAACAGACCATGGATTATTTTATGATGGTCTTTCCTGCATAAAGCCTATAACGTGTGAGCAAACATGCGTCAGTAAAACACACATCACTGGAGCGATTTGTTGAGAAAGACCCAATAATGAAAGTGTGCAGAATTGCATGTCTCCACCAATATCTATATATATCTTCTTAATAATAATTTAGATTTACCAAAAAATCTCTATAATAAGAGTTAAACTTGAAGCTGTACCGGAGGACCTGCCTTACAAACATCTTCCACAATGGGTGGAGGCATGAGGACTCTTGGCACGTTTCATGGGGAGTAATGCATTGTGGACTATGTAGTGTCTGGTACAAAAAAATAGGTGGAAAGAGTTGCTTTCTGGGAGTAGTAGTTCGTAAGCAGTGAGAGGGAAATAGAAACTGCACAGTAATGAGTAAAAGAATAATAAAAGTCACAAGTCACAAACGGTATCACGCTTTTGAGTGAGTTTTGTGCTGGCTGGTTTCCGAAGAGGTACATTCACATCAAAGTTAGCAAGTTACTGCCAATCAGCCCTGAAGCCGAAGTAGCGGTTTCCCCATGCATTCGACCATGGCCGCAATGCAAATACAGAAAAGGTAACAATAGCATAGCATTGCACCCCCATGTTTCTGTAAAGTATCGCTATGGGATTGTCGATTATCCCAGAATCGCAATATTATAGTTATCGTGAGCCATGTATCGAGTATATCACAAGATACCCTGTGATTCCTACCCTTAGTGTTAACTCTATGAATATGCTATTTACATTGCATGTTACATTTTACTCAAAATAAAATATACCTACCTAGGCTGACAAAAGAATGGCAACAACTTCAAGTTACTATTACTTACAAATTGAACTGTATCGACAGCGTAGAACTGCAATGTTAGCTGCTGAAATCCAATCACAAGTCTAATATCTGTAGCCTGTTAATAAAGGGGCTTTAAGCTACCATTTGAAGCTATTAAAAAATTATTTTCACTGCAACAAATTTCAGTGTCCAGTTGTTCTTTGCAGCTTTAATATACATTAGCCACATCACTTTCTCCTCCTTCAGATGATTTTGCAGTAGTAAAGTTTTGAAGACTTTGAGGGAAATATTTAATTGATCATTTTTATATTATTTCAATATAAATCCAATTGTTTTCATTCTTTTCTTCAAAATCAGCCATACTTTATGCACCAAAAAAGTCTTTAGTACCAAACAATGTGCAAGATCTGCACCATTAGATATGATTATATATCTAATTAGATGTGAACTCCTCCAACTAAATTGTGTCAATAATTTTTGACAATACAGGAATGATAATACATTGTTAAAATTGCAGCAGATTTTGAAAACTGCAGTATTTCATATTGTGATTCCAATATAACAGCAATTTTAGCTCTACCTAACAGCATAAAAAAATTTTGGGGTGGGGAAAGGTACTGAAAGCTCTCAGTAGGTTGTTTTGCTGTCAGAACACAAATGTTCTGCTTAGTGACAGTCTTTATTAAAGTTAAAGTTTATATAAAGGTGCTGCTAATGAGTTTGGTTGTGGGATGCACTAAAGTTGATATAAGTGTCAAATGGTGTTAGAAGCCACAAGCATACTGCTTAAGAGAATTTCCTTGGGTTGAGGAGAGTGTGTGATGACTCAGGCATGCAGCTTGCACAATGCTCATTGCTGAGGCTCAAACTTTCATTATTTGTTACACTTGCCTCAGAGACTGAAGAACAAAAGAAGCAAACCAAACATGTCATGACAGACTACATCTGGAGTAAGAAGGGAGGGGGAGGGACACGGGGGCAAGGTGCAAACTAAACTTCCCATCAAACCACCTATTAACCTGGTGGTGGAAGCTACAGCTAAAACAAAACAGGCGAAAGACCACAGTGGTCAGCTGAGAGCAGCCGATCCAGAGAGCTGGGTGTGTTTCAGCAGGCGGCGGGTGTGGGGTGGGGTGTGGGATGGTGGTGTGGTTGTGAGATATGTAGTAAGGGGGGTGGGGTTGAGTTTGGAGTATGTGGGTTGGTTCAGGAATGAAGCCGTACATACACACACTTACCATGTGCCAGGAAACGGCATGACGACACGCGAGCGGTTACCGTGGAGACTGACAACGATAACAATAACAACACACAGAAGTCGTCAGGGAAACAGAAAGAAAATAAATTATAGGATAAAAAAATTAACAGAATAGGCTAATGGCAAATAAACAAACAAACAAACAAAAAACAAATAAATAAAGGCTTAATATAACAAATAATGAGAGAAAACAACCAGGTCCCTGAGAGAGGAGGAGGAGGAGAATTGGGGGGGGAATCAAATTTAGGTCGGAAGAAAACTGGCAGAAAGGAAAAATTGTAATGGTTGGTGGGTTTGGATGGGGGCAACACAAGCACAAACAGAAGATTAAAAAAAAGGGTCTTGAAGTCTAACGCTAACTGAGATTTAGATTACCATCCAGAGTTTGAGAGCAGGGAGGCTAAAGAATAAACAAGCAGTGTGTTAGTCTAGTGAGAGAAGTACGAGGAAGTATAAATACTTTTAGAACCTCTACACACTCTGAATAATTCAGAATCTAGGCCGTGTTCTGAGTGCATGTACGCAGTAGCCTTACTAAGAGGTGGGATGAAATTGCTGAGGGATCTACAGGAGGAGCGAATGGTAAAGCAGTTACACACACGCGCGCGCACACACACACACACACACACACACACACACACACACACACACACACACACACACACACAGAGCAGCTGTCTCCTGTTTGGAGAAGCGTCTGAAGTAAGGCACGAATCCTCCATCCATCTGCACATGACACTGTATCTAACCAGTAATCTTACACTGGTAATTCCCCATTACAGAAAGAAGAGATGGGGGTGAGGAAAATGAGAGAGAGAGAAATCAGGGGTGGGGGCACAGAGAAAGAGAGAAAAATAGATAAAAGTTGTAAAAGGAGTATCTTAGAGAGTCTTTCAGAAATGAAAATGGGCAGAAGTCACCAATCTGCAAAAAATGTGCCTACAAGTTTTTTCGAACAACTTCAGAAAAACTTCCTCAACATAAAAATATGAAATAGCTAAGATCTGTCATTGTTTATAGTACATAATATCACCAAAAACGCGGTATTTAAAGAGTCATCTTACACTGGTAATTCCCCATAACAGAAAGGGTCAGTGGGAAAAGAATAAGAGAAAGAAATAGAGAGGGGGGTGGAGGGGGGATGGAGAGAGAAAGAGAGAGAGAACAGCAGATGAACAGGGAGAGAGAGAGAGACTAAGGAAAGAGAGAAAGAGAGAAATATATTCCATTCCATGTGGACTTTTATCATGACCTGTGTCTGAGACAGAGAGAGAGAGAGAGAGAGAGAGAGAGAGAGAGAGAGAGAGAGAGAGAGAGAGAGAGAGAGAGAGAGAG
>JBBIGC010000104.1:856786-876217 GCA_037576955.1 Lepidarchus adonis
ATTTATTTGCAAATTATGGTGGAAAATAAGTATTTGGTCAATAACCAAAGGTCATCTCAATACTTTGTTATATACCATTTGGTGTCAAATGTTTTTTGTAAGTCTTCACAAGGTTTTCACACTGTTGCTGGTATTTTGGCCCATTCCTTCATGCAGATCTCCTTTAGGGCAGTGATGTTTTGGGGCTGGGCAACACAGACTATCAACTTCCTCCAAAGATTTTCTATGGGGTTGAGGTCTGGAGACTGGCTAAGCCACTCCTTAGTTACCTGAGCGGTGTGTTTGGGATCACGGTCATGCTGAAAGACCCAGCCACGTTTCATTTTCAATGCCCTCGCTGATGGAAGGAAGTTTACACTCAAAATCTCACGATACATAGCCCTATTCATTCTTACATTTACACGGATCAGTCGTCCTGGTCCCTTTGCAGAAAAACAGCCCCAAAGCATGTTTCCACCCCCATGTTTCACAGTAGGTATGGTGTTCTTTTGATGCAACTCTACTTGTCGTGTTTGGAGGAGAAAGAATGCAGAGTTTATTTTTTACCAAAAATATCTATTTTGGTTTCATCTGACCATATGACATTCTCCCAATCCTCTTCTGGATCATCCAAATGCTTTCGAGCAAACTTCAGATGGGCCTGGACATGTACTGGCTTAAGCAGGGGACACGTCTGGCACTGCAGGATTTGAGTCCCTGGCGGCGTAGTGTGTTGCTGAAAGTAGCCTTTGTTACTTTGGTCCCAGCTCTCTGCAGGTCATTCACTAGGTCGCCCTGTGTGGTTCTGGGATTTTTGCTCACCGTTCACCAAGCTGCTTACCTGTTGCAGATTCAGTCTTCCCAGCCTGGGGCAGGTCTACAATTTTGTTTCTGGTGTCCTTTGACAGCTATTTGGTCTTGGCCATAGTGGAGTTTGAAGTGTGACTGTTTGAGGTTGTGGACAGGTGTCTTTTATACTGATAACAAGTTCAAATAGGTGCCATTAATACAGGTGAAGAGTGGAGGATAGAAGAGCTTCTTAAAGAAGTTGTTACAGGTCTATGAGAGCCAGAAATCTTGCTTATTTGTAGGTGACCAAATTGTTATTTTCCACCTTAATTTGAAAATAAATTCTTTATAAATCAGACAGGCAATGTAATTTTCTGGATTTTCTTTCCACATTTTGTCTCTTATATTTGAGGTAAAGCTATGATGAAAATTACAGGCCTCTCATCTTTTTAAGTGGGAGAACTTGCACAATTGGTTGCTGACTAAATACTTTTTTGCCCCACTGTGTGTGTGTGTGTGTGCGCGTGTGTATGTATGCATGTATGTATGAATGAATTATTGAGGCAGCTGTATGAAGGTAATTTTGTACTTGAAAATATTCCAATACTATACGATAGACAGAAAAGAAAGGTTCTTGAAACATAAAATGAAAGCAAAAGGGGCTTCTATAGCCTCATTGCAAAGAACCATGTCTGGCACCTTATAGTGCCAGTGTAAGATATAATCTGGTCCCTGTCTGAATCGAAGGCTTGTTCTATAGGTCTGAATCACAGTCTAAACATGACTTGAGCTTATGCGAAGTCACCTTCCATGAGAATGATGTCATGTACGCACTCATTAAGGCGGATCCAGAGATACTCCATCATAGAATGAAGCTTTATAATGTTCTATAAGTCTACGGGCTGCAGTGAATGGCCATTAACATCAGCTGTGTCAGTACATAGAGAAGGACACCAGAGGTTAATAGCAAAAATGACCACATACTCAATGCATGACGTATGGGTGTAGGGCTCTGTATGTAGCAAAGAGAAAGAGAGAGAAATACAGAGGACAAAGTTGCAGCTAGAGGTGGGTAATATAGCGTTACTGTAAAACACTGCGTCACAGTGTGCTTTTCTGAGTATACAGGGGTATATATATGTTTTCGGGTCATTCAAAAAGATGATCGTTGTGACCAAGACCAGCAGATATTAACTTCATAATAATGAAGTGATGTTTGTAGCATTTTTGCTTTTTTTTTTTTATTATTCATGCATTTTATTTGTACTTTTTAAATGCTTTTTGTACTTATTTTGTACTCTTATTTTTTTTTATTTTTATGAGGTGTACTCACTGATCACAACAAATTACTGATTCATTAAAAAGAATAGCATTTAAGAAAATGAACAAAGAATAAGACTCATATAGCCAATCAGTACAGAACAACACTGAAATGTTCAATACCAAGTAGAACTGCAGTAATTTGATTAATACTATAAATGTATCTTGTACTAATGGGAACGATTTGTCTTATTATATAAAATTTATATGAATTTATTTTTTATTTTATTTTTTCCTTCCTTCAAGTACTACTACTACAGATATTACCCCCTTTAAAAAACCATCTTATACCAAGGTGTTCAAATGTTAAGTTTGTTTCAGCTCGTTTCCAAGACGAAACCAATCATAAAAAAAAAACTTGTATCTGCAACACAAGCTGTCAACACCAGTGGTTTTAAAAAAATGTGACAATAACTGCACGATAGTCATTTACTACATCAAACATAATACACATTTTTTGGAGATACAATGTTTCTACAGTGACAACATCGCTTATAATGTTATACTTTCAAAAATATCACCCACCTTTAACTTGGGCCTGGGAAGTATTTTCATAATAGTGAAGATAAGCCTGCTCGTCTCCCTACAAATCCAATGCATCATGTGCATTCCTTTTGCCTTAAGGCTTCCAGTTCAAGTCAAAGCAGTGTGTGTGTGTGTGTGTGTGTGTGTGTATCCCTTTACGGCACTGCCAGGGTCTCTGATCAGTTGCAGCTTGAAAAGTGTGCACGACCTGTGACCTCATGTGTGCAAGTTTAAGTGAGTACACACAGTGGCCAGCATGTGGCACCACATGAGTTACCAGGTTATATCAAATGACTCCTGTTGGAGCTCCAGACAACTGTGATGATTTTGTATGTGTGTTAATATACGTCCTGTACAAATGCAAAGGTGTGGATCACCTTTGCTCTTTTGAGTTTTAGGTAAAACATACTCATTCTTAGAAGCCTCAATGTGTCTCAAATGTCCTAGGTGTGTGTGTGTGTGTGTGTGTGTGTGTGTGTGTGTGTGTGTGTGTGTAAAAAGCCATAAATGGCAGGTAGGCGTCTCTCCCTCCCCTAAGGGCACACGCTTGGGTGGGGCTCAGCAAATATTTCAACAACCCTCGACTTCTTTTTTTCTTGCTCCCTTTATCCCGCTCTCCTAACACTTTCTGGCCTGGCACATGAGAAAACCATCTCAACAGTGAAATCTTGTTCCAGTTTGCTGGTTTTTCCCAATGCAAACTGCACAAAAACCCAAAACCATTCATTGGTTGCCATTTCTACACTGCAAAACAGCATTACCTGGAAAAACGTAAGCAATTTAGTTGTAAAGTACATTAAAACACATAAAAGATTACAATCTCACTGGTCCACTCTCATCCTGCATTAATACGCAATACACTTATCCCCAGACCAGAAAAGCCCTGTCCCACCATCTTTATGCCCGATGGCTATTCAGAGAGGACAACATTCATCATCTATGTGCACAATAGCAGCATGCTAGGAATCTATATTTAAACCATATTACTTCTACTGTTTTGATTTTAAATAGTGGGGTCTCAGCAGTCATCTTAAAAATCAATTTCCATTCTGTCGGTTTCTCTCCGTTCATTCTGTCCATCCCCTCCCCCCTCCTCTGCTTTTAAAGGAAAACAGTAGGATAACAGCTGCTTGAGCCCGAGGGGAAAGAGAGAGAGCTAGAGAAAGAGAGAAAGAGGTCAAAATAGTGAAAGAAAGCAGGATTCCAAGGTACATACTAGAGAGAGAGAGGGATAGACAGAGAAAGACATAGTCTAGCTATAGTGTAAGTCATGCTAGATGTAAACAGAATAACATGCAAAGAAACTGCAACACGATTAAAATGTGGATGTGAATGTGTGAGAAGCCACACAGTTATGCTTTAGAGTGTGTGTGTGTGTGTCCTGGTGCGTGTGTGTGTGTGTGTGTGTGACAGAAGGAGACAGGGAGAACAACTGTTTCTGGGCACCTGCCCCTTTCGCTCAAAAAGCCAGGGGAGAGTTATGGGGACAGCTGGGGGAGCACAACAAAGCTCATTCTCTCACCCTCCCCCATCCCCCCACCCCCTCCTTCACCCTGAGCCATTTGGAGGGGCAAAGACATGAGAGAAGTCTGGGCCTGCCTGTCAACGTGGCCCAACACACACACACACGCTAATATCTCAAAGCTAACAGTAAAATGTCAGCCACCGCTTTGCTTCGCCGACGCACTGCAGCTTCGGGCGGCACTGACAGGGACACGCATCCGTTTTCACTCTCTGATCTGAAAAAGGCGAAAGAGTGCCGCAGCCGGAGCTTAGTCAACTCTTCTGAAGCGGCTCTGCACTCTGAATGAGAACAGGAGCTTTCAGGGACAAAATAATTAGCGAAGTGGGTTAAACACACAAGCTGTCACTGCACTGTTCTCTGGCTGAGCCGGCATTTCGGATCAGAAGCAGGAGAGCATTCATCTCCAGCACCGAAAACAGCTCCCTGTTCATAACGAGCAGGACATGAACAACACACACTGTACTAATGACCAGCAAAGGACGACCAGTGCCACAACCACACGCGTCATGCAGGTTTGCCATCGTAAAATCACAACAATGAGAGACTGAAGAGCTGACAGAAACCACTGTGGCCAGTGAGAGAGCGAGTGAAAGCACATGGTGAAGGGGAAAAAAAACCCAAAAAAACAACACATACTATGCAAGCAGATAGACACACAGGAGGCAAAAACTTACCGATAAGACAGAAGGGTAATACAGTCCCATCATCATATTCAGATGGGGCACAGCCGTAGTCTCTCTCTCTTTTCCTCCTCTCTCCTGATCGCTGTCACCTCCTGCACATTCAAAATCTCCCTCTTTCTCTCTCTGCCTCTCTCCCTCTCTCTCTTCCTCTTACACACGCACACTATTTCCGCTTGCTGCCCCCTCCCCACCTTCTGGAGCTCCAGATACGTCTCTGTCACTTTCCCTCTGTCTCTCCCTCTACCCCCAGCCCTCGTTCGCAGCTCTGTGTCCTTGCCTGCTCATCTCTGTCTCTCGCTCGCTCTCCCCTTGCTGCTTGTGTCTTCCCTCTCTCCTCCCCTCACCCAGATATCGTTCGCTCGCTCCCTCCCCCTTCCCTCCCCCTCCCTCTCTCCTCCTCCCCCCTGCCCTCTGTCACACCTGCAAACTTTTCCCTCCCTCCCTCCCTCTGTGTGTCACAGTCACCCCTTCCCTCCTCCCCCTCTGCTCTCTTTCTTCATCTAGGTGAGTAAATTGGGGCTGTTTGCACCTCTGGGAGGCAGAGAGAACGCGCACGAGAGAGAGAGAGAGAGAGAGAGAGAGAGAGAGAGAGAGAGAGAGAGAAAATAGAGGAAGAGAGAGCAAGTGTGCTTTTCTCATCTTCCTGTAAGCAGTGTCCTCCCCAGCTGCTCTTTGATGTTCTATTCTTACCTCGACAGAGGTGTAAAAATGCATCTGAAGGTGGCGACTCGACTACAGTGTCTTAAAACCGATTATGCTGATTAGAGCAATACTGAATAATGGTGGACAGACGTTTCAGGTTTAAATTAAATTCTTAAGCTACAGCCCTCGATAAATAAAAACAAATAAAAAATTATGAATAGAGCTTGGTTTCGCAAATGATAAAGAAACTTGTATTTATAATCTTATGATTTTATCATTTTATAATTTTTGCTGATCCTGATACCAAAAGCATTTTTTATTTAGAAACTGCATTAAAAAATAAATTTGACTGGATTAGAATGATGGTATATGCATATAAACTTAAAAACAAGATATGAGAAAATACTGTATCTGTGCCACTTAAACACAATAAACGCACCAAAAAAATCTTAGTCCCCTCCCCCAAGCAGGCATCTGCTAGTATCAATCCACTGACCCAATATCAAATATTCCATATAAATCCATAAGAAATGTATATATAAATGTAGCTAGCAAGCTAGGACACCAATTGCATGATCCAACCGACATGCATCATGACTGGACAGCTCAGCACACGTTGCACCAAGTTATGGAAGGAGAGGGGGATCGTTTCATCCTACCCACCCAGTGGGAGCCAGGCCAAAGACGCTTTTGTGGACTTCCAACCACAGATGACTATGGCATCACTTGGGCAACCTTGCAACGTCCCGTTGGATGATGGAGTAAATGCATAGACAGTTGTATGCTTCAAGACACAGTGAATCATTTGCTGGAGAATTGCAGCTGAAGATCTGAGCTCCCTCAGGCTCCAGCAGCACAGGCCGGTCATATCGCCCTATTGACAAGAGCTCCGTTCCTTCCTCATCAGCTAATGGACAAGGAAGCTGTGGCTGCACTAATGGACTCACGAGACCACTGCGATTCAGATTTAATGGTATAGCACAAACAGTCATTAAGCTATTGGCCTGAAATATAAATATTCAAAATACCTAATGACATTTTATGTAGTTACAAATCTACAAGGTCTGTCAATCTCTGGAGCTGAAGCAGTTGCCCACTGGACTCCACTGTGACTTGAGTTTTCCACAAAATTGCCATGAAAATTGTGTTGGTTAGAATTGAACAAACCTTTCTTCTCTTCATAGAAACCTTTTAGAAAATGGTAAACATTCCTTTTTCTAGGGATGCACAATGACATCAGAATCATATCGGTACCAGTAAAATTTGACCAATATTTTAAGCTGATATTAAATACATTTACATCTGATATAAATACAAATACATATTTTTAAGGTAATAGAAATTAATATGAGATCCATGTGAGTACATCCCAACTCTTTTTGTAGTGTTGTGACTACAAAACCTTTATATAACAACTAATATATAACAAATACAGAAGTGGGGAACCTGTAATTTCTGCTTTTATTTTAAAACTCATCTTTTGAAAATAATTTACAAACACTGATTTCCAACCTGAAGCCCAACCAAACAAATTCTTCCTCGTCTTCACCCTTCTCTCTTTCTTTACTGTGTGGGTCTGCATGTTCCCACTCGTGTTCCTCTAGCTTTCATTGGATCATTCATTAGTACGGGTGTGTGTGTTCTACTCTACTGTCACTAGTAACACCTTAAAGTGTTTGTCCTCTTGTGATGCATCCACATTTATGTTGCAGCCTCAAGTTCTGTGCTCACTTGTGGCGCACTGGTGTGAAGGGATTTCTAAAGGAACCATCTCTTAAAAAGTCCCACCACTGTGTGTCTAACACCTGAAATCAGCCGGGTGAGTTATAGCAGCAGCTGGATGATGAAAGGGGGAGTAAAAAATGGATGCCAGGCCACAGAGTTAAGCGGATGGTGATAAATGGATAAAGAGAGGGATGGAGGGATTAGACAGGGAGAGAAAGGAGGATAAACCACGGATGATATGAGGATTAACTGCAGCAACTGAACAATCTGATAACGGCTCCAAATGCTAATACACACTCAAGTAAACACAGAATCTGACATAACCCTGTAAGAGAGACAACATGGGGTCTCTCTAAACACACACACACACACACACACACACACACACACACACACAGGAATGTAACCTGTGGCCATCCAGCAGTCGGGGGTCTGATGAAGCTGAAATGTTTATGGCAAGTTAGAACAAGAGCCATGAGGGAGAAGCAGCATCTTAAAAAGCTCTGGCAGCCAATTAGCTTTCAGCTGCTATTCCACAGGCTTAGTAACTACCAACCAGAATGCAATCTGACTGGAATATGAACTGATTCTGCCACTAGGGGTGCCACAACACTTTTATAAACCTCAAACTAGTACAGTGTGTGCTCTTCTTAGCTTACAGGCCTGGTGCATTAAAATAATAATACTTTGCTGCAAGTGCAGAAGAGATTATTGTAGAAAGATCTACAAGCCTGCAGCCTCCAAGTCAAATTGGTTTCCTTCCAGGCCACAGCACTGCAGAGATCACAAAGGCCTTGCTAATTAACAGAAAAGTTGTGTTTAATGAGGAACAAGGCTAAAGGTGGATGGGTGCTGGTTATGTGGCCTTGTGCAAATAGGTCTTCCAATGGCTCAAGTCTGTCTGTGATAAAGCATCAGCCCATGGTTTAATAAGCAACAGAACTATAACAAGGCACTACAGCGATCTGCTGTGAAGAACTGTCTCTGATCTTTACGTTCCACTTAAGTAACATGCCAGCTTTGGCAACAGGTAGCGCAAATACCTTCTCAGAAACAGCAGGGAACTGCAATCAGTTTTGCTTTCTGTTTTAGGCCCTGCAGGCCTTCTTGTGGAGAATACCACCAGGTCCTGCAGGTTTTAGGTAATACATGCAACAAAAAACAAAAAAAACAAACAAAAGCATTCCATAACCAACTGACAGACATAGTGATCAGTCAAATGTCCATTATATCCTCTGTAGTGCGCAATATTTGACCAGCAACACACAAGCTACAATAGTGTATTACCTTTAGTTCTGCAGCCCTCTATTGGCTAAACAAAGTACACGGCTGCTCTGACCCCTGGTTCACCTTGTTTGGCTGGTTGGTTGAATTTTTACACTTGTGTTCAAATTTCAAATTATGACATTGGTTATAGTCCAAATGTATTTGGATTTGCTTGCATATACATACTCATTCCCATAGTAATGAATAATGTGCAAGAATGCTGGCAATATTTAGCAAACATGTTGCATTTTTTAGCTTAGATATTTATAAAGTGCCATTCCTTGACCACAACAGCCAGCTGGGCGATCATGAAGTATTTCAAAAGAGTACTGCAATCCTTAGCAAGGAAAGCACAAACTAAACCTTACCAGGCCAGCAGGAAATGTAGCTAACAGGCTAATAGGCTCCATTAATATTCAAGAGATGGGCATCAGTTTAAATTTGTCCAAAACTACAGCCTTCACATTAGAATATGTTAACTAAAAGCTTAAACTCTCCATGCCTGTAACATCAACCTTTTTTTCCTACAATACTATATCAAGGGCCAATATGAAATCTAATCTGATTGGTCAAAAAAAGTCACTTGTCTAGAGATCTGATTTGAATGAGGCTTGAATATGACTGGAAAGAGTCTTTTTTTTTTTTGCTATTTATACTGCTTGAATCGGAAAAGCTTAAAGCTTCCTATCTGAACTAGGCCTATTTGCAATCCATCCCAATCGCATGTCAATGTTTGTACAATCTGCTTTTGATATTCCATTAATACAGGTGATAATTAACATTAATATGCAAAAGCATTATTGTTTTTGTTTTTTTTAACAGTAATGGCAATTACTGTTCTTTATCAATGATAAATTGCAGTGATTATAAATTACCAGAACTTTTATTTTAAAACCATACGGTGTTATAGATCTGTATCAGGCAAATGAAACATTGTGTTATTGGTCTTCCCATCCAACCCAAGGTCAGCTATTGACTTGAAGATATTCTTACCTGACTGGCTGAGGGGTATCCATGGAAACCCATGTTCAAGGGATCATTGTTCTAGAAAGAAATATGGAAGAAAAGAAACGTTAGTGAAAAAAGAAATCACACAATGACTGGACAGGCGTTGACCTTTTCCCTAATGAATAACCTTTGAGCCTTGACCATTACACCATCTCGCTCCCACCAGGCTGGAGTGATAGGTCAGTACGTCCTCAGCCACAAAGCTGACCCTTGTAATTGCAGAACACCTGGAGAACCTTATGAAGTATTTGCTTTATTAATGAAGGAGGGAAGCACACTGTGGGCACTGCGCCTTTAAAGAAGTAATCCTGATTTTTTTAAAACCGAATCTCAATCTGCTGTACACAGACAGAAGTTCTGTCACTTTTCCTTTTACTAAAAAAGAGGAAATAAATAATCTACTTGAAACACTTACAATAGGAGTCAATGGGCAGATGCTACCCACGGACTTCTATGGTCAGCACTGGAGAATTGTGGTGATAGAAGAATTGTGCAGATGCAGCAGGGGAGAAGCTGGGTTGGAAAATACTGGGTTTCATCACACCTTTGTGGTATTTATGTGGTAATATAAATTATATCAAATTAAGCCATTCAACAATTTTTTGGCCAAACAATCCTGAGAAAGGGTATAATGCGTCCAACATCAGCGACAGACAAGCAGCACAGTTCAAAACTGACATTTACGGATCTGATTTGAAGAAAGGTAAGAATAATAATTTTTGTATTTCAGAGTTGCTAATTTTATACTGAAGAATTTACATGCAGAAAGATGGTTGACATCACTGTGTGACGGAGCAGTGCAGAACTTTGATGTATTATGGACTGTGTCGAGTGTGGAACAGAGAACGGGTGGGTAGTGTGGAAAACGGGTTAAAAGAGCGTTGTTTTGGGAGGAAAGTTAGCGAGAGAACACAGGTTTGCAGTGCACGTTGGAGCAGCTTACATATGGGAACAGAAATTGTGCGCTGTACCAAGAGAAAGCAGAAATAAATTAATAATATCACGAGTCCCAAAATGAAACTCTGCCTTTGAGTGAGTCTCTGCACTGGCTTCAGAAGTTCATTTGAAGTTGGAGAGATACCCTGAGTAATGAAACTGAGCTAGTTGGCCTCTGAGCATAATTTATACTGATTTGTCACTGATCTAGCTTTGCTTTACATGTTCCACTTTATATGCTGACCCATCACTAATTTATCATTAATACATTGGTGCGTTGATTTTCAAACTAATTGTTGCAGTAAATAGTACATTTAAATTCAACAAATCATTTGTGATGTCGTCTTTTTGTGCTAAATTATGCTTTTAGCGAATGTGTTTATGTTTTTAGACAGGTCGCCCCATTTAAGCAAGCCGCACCCAATACCAGGTATGCAAAATCAATGTATACACTGTGTCCTATTGTTGGGGAAATACGGTAATTATAACTTCTTAATATGCCAATGAAAAGTGTCTGCATATCATGGACAATATGATATGGGCCATCCCAAACATGGGACATTTTTAATGTTTCCATTTTGTGTAATGAACATTTAGCAGAGGACAGAAATGCAGAGACCAGCATTAGCATACACATAAGCACACCAAAGAAGATGTCTGTGGATTATGAAACCGCTGTTGTTGTTGTTTTTAGAAAAGACATCCCTTTTAAATTTGTGCACCTTTATGGATGTCACACTATCACATCCCACCTGTGCATAACATGAGTGCATTTTACTGCTTAATTACCATTCCTCCTTTCTCTTCAGTGACTCACTCAGAGAAAAAAAAAAATAGAATCACACAATTATATCAATTGCTAAAATCTGCTGAAAAGTGCACTTACAGAAACTGAGCAAGTCATCACATCCCACAATGAAGAGGCCAATTTCTGAGAAAATGTGCAATTTATCTGGCATGTCTATGTACGCACACTTATATTAAGGCAGCACAATATACAGTCTATTAGTAGTTTTGGTCATAATGAAGAAACCTACAAAATGCAAACAAGCCTCAAACCAATCTGTGTTTCTGACAGGATGACCAATCATAGCTTGGAGTGTGTGTTATAATAAATCGATGTGTTTATGTAATCCACCAATCAAACTATTTTGGCCAATCCTTGATTATTAAAGACCCAGATTGGCTGAGGTGTTTTTAAAAAGAGCCCCATTATTTTTATGATGGGTTTGTTTAAAAATATATATAATTTATAATTATTCAATATTACAACCACTTCCCAACCTTGGCAACTTTGGAATTAAAACAGACTGTGACTCAGTGCTTTTAAGACAGTAAAGAGACTGTATTAAACTGTCAGATTGGCCCATATTAAATCTTTTTAAAAAGACACCACTGAGCACTCCTTACAACTTCAGCATTAACGGGTGGGGCTAAACTGCAGTAGACTGATTCGGGACATCATGTAAACATATTTGTTATAATAATAATTATAATCGCCTAGCTGCTTCAACAATATTTATACACTTCAAACCTTACTCGCTCCAGAAAACTGATTTAATGTGTCTCTGATTATAGTGAAAGGCATTGTAATTCAAACTATATAATATTTTATGTTCTATTCTATTATGTTGCCGTCCTAAACACACACACACACACACACACACACACAAAGACATGTATGACTAAAACAGTCCTGACTGTATGCTAAACAATTAATCTTTTTATTTCAATATCACAATATGAAAGAGAGCAATTTTCACATTGCAAGGGCTACAATTATAATGGTGTCCTACATTATCCAATAGTAATGGTAGTAATTGAGTTTAATAACAACAATGAAATCTAATCTAGCAGAGTTTGAGAACTGTTGCTCACATTACTTATAAAATCCAAATCCCCCAAAATTAAGGGTCTGCTCCGCTACCTTCCCCCTCCAGCGCTCCTCATCTCTCCCTGGTCTGCTGGAGAGAAAACCTCCAACCAGAAAAATGCTGAAGCTCTCAGGAGAGCACAGTAACATTTTTAACGGTTTTTCCTTCACTTTAGCTCAGGACACTTCAAGGTGTTTTGAGTTAAATCCTTGTCAAGTGCCACAAGGGCTAAAAGGCAGCCAGCTTTTTGTTCATCAAAGAAAAAAAATTCAAACGCGGCTAAAGGCGTAGTGGTTTCTCCTGTGGTGCAATCGGTGGCTCAGTATTACTATGATACAGGATCAGCTTGGCCCAGTGCTTTATTCAGTATTTATTAGGGAACCTGATGCCAGATCAGCACCAACGGTCTCTGACGCACACGTCCCCACAAACGTGCTGATGCATTTTCCAAGAATGCAGGACCATAGCTAACTTCATTACATGATGGAGCCCACTAGCACTTTATCCTGAATTTTACCTGTATTTCCTTAAAAAGCCCTTGTCATGGAAAAACAAACACACTCATGCTCTTCTGCACTGTATAAACATTGGTAGCCTTTAAAAACCATCCTTACAGGCCATATATGGAACACAAGCTGCACAAAGCAGCTTAAAATCCATCGTGTCTGTGATGAATCATAGCTATGACTCATCTATGATCATATTTTCTGAGGAAAAGCTCAACAGAGTATGTAAATATTGTTTAAATTTCAGGGGGTGCATACAGTCCTAAAACAGAAACTGCACAACAGCCTGGTTTCATTCCCCTGCATCTGTGATGTCATGAAAACAAATACCTACATAGCCAACAGCAGCTGAGCCCGGCCCATTCATGCTGACGTTATAAGGAGGTGTGTTTCAGTCTGGGCCACAGTGTTAAAAAGGTACACTTTAGGGTGGCCAATCAGAACAGTGCCTGTCTGTCTTAAAGGTGCAGTAAGGCCTTGTCCACACAGGTGTCTGAATCAGGTGTTTTTCAGATGTTTGTGGCGTCAGGTGAGGGTGGATTGAAAGCTGACCATGTTTCTGTTTGTTGGAGAAAATCTGTCGTCCACATGGACTTCCACAACTCCTGTTCTGCCAGCTGCAGGTTCAGATGGTGTCAAAAGAACATCACATGTAGCTTTTCCTGGGGAACAATTTTAGCTGAAATACTAATACGCACAAAGAAATTTGCTGACTTGTGTTTACATGCCTGAATACATGCCATGAATCTTCATAAATTTCACAGAAACTCCACTGCACAGAGGGTGAACCACAGTGTTTTCTCTGCCTATGTCCCTGTATGAGAAGGATTTTTAACAAAGACATCAAGGTTCAGTTCTAATATAATACATATACACAAATTTATACTGTATTTTATACTATAATATGGTTCTAATTATCAGAGCTTAACCCTGACATCCTTATTTTTTTACAAAAATATTGTATAAGATGAACCTTAAAACCCATAGATTACAGTAACGCTCTGGATCGTCTCCTTAATGCCGCCACAGGTAGAAACATAACATTACAGTCTGAGCTGCCGGTTAACGTTCAATAGAGGTGACTGAACGAAAGCTTAATCATACTGAAGTTAATCCAATGCCACTACAAAACGTCTAGGTCGCTCAGACTGCTTTCCTTTACTAAAGAATTGAACACCTGTGTTGACAAGGACTAACAATACTGTCAGTTTAAGG
The DNA here is from genome assembly GCA_037576955.1 of Lepidarchus adonis. Taxonomy (NCBI): domain Eukaryota; kingdom Metazoa; phylum Chordata; class Actinopteri; order Characiformes; family Lepidarchidae; genus Lepidarchus; species Lepidarchus adonis. The sequence continues at coordinate 870,780 of JBBIGC010000104.1, forward strand.
GATAAAGAGAGGTTGGAAAGGGGCAGATAAACATGAATGATGGTTCTGGTACATACGACAACATAGGGTCTGGCTGTACAGAACAACGGTTAGATTCAGACTCAATTCTTCATGGAAAATTCATTGTTCCATGGCATGGCCTCATTAAACACGTACTGCATTGTGTAATGCCATAACACCAGTGACAAATAAGCAGCAAGTTAAAACTGGACGCTCTAGGATTGTGTCCTTTAGCAAATGAGAGAGGGGGAAAAATAAAAATAAAAAACTAATCCAGCAACTGCACAGGTCTAGGTTAGTGCAAAATAGACTTCAGCGCCTGCGCGTATTGTTCTACGAGCAAACGTGGTTAATTGTCCTATAATGGGCTCTAATCAGATTACTGCTGCACTAACCACTAAACTGCACGAGCTGTCCCACAATCCTTCACTCCAGTGGAGCTATTGTTTACACATTAAAACAAGATGACATAACACAATGAAAGAAAGAAAGAGTGAGAGAATGAGAGTGAGAGACAGATGAAAGGTCAAACTGACAGCCAAACTGAAGTCTGAAGTTCAAAGTTCAACAGTCTAATGAAACATCAAGTAAATATATCATTTATATTGGTGCAAATTTATAAATAAACAAACTAATGCATAGATGTATTTATTAAAACAGTAATCAAACATGAAATTATCTTTAAAAGATTTAAAAGGGATTTAAAAGGGAATTCAACCAATTTTATCAGTTACCTGCATAATCAGTGGGGTGCAAATAATGTTAGAGTGGTTTGAAGCATAAAAAAGTATTTGACACCAAAGCCAATCTGAAAGACTTTGTTCACACCTACAGCCATGAAAGAGGACCAATTAATACAAATGTGCATTAACAGCAATGACTTAAGCAACTGTCGTCTGCTGTTTTAAAAGGCCTAATTGCTTAAAACTTCAGTCTTCAAGATGAAAAGTTCCCCACTATTTAAAAAAATAAAAAATAAATAAAAAAAAACTGCAATGACTGAGTAGCGGGAAACACAGTGGCTCAGCACACGGTCATGTACAGTACGATATTGCTTAGTCATCACGGTTCAAGATCTTCAAAATGCACTGATCAGACATACCACCACCACAGACAGGAAGAGAATAACACTCAAATAACATTGACTATCTAGTTATTTCATTACAATAGCACCAGTCAGATATATTAGGTAGCAAGTGAACAGTCAGTTCTTGAAGTTGATGTTCAGAAGCAGGAACAATGGGTGAGTATGAGGATCTGAGCCATGATGACTAGACGACAGAGTCAGATCATGTCCCGAATAGCAGGTCTGATGATGTTCCAGGTCTGCAGTAGTTAGTATCTACCAGAAGTGATCCAAGGAAGAGGCAATAGGGTCAGGGGCACCCAAGGTTGATGTGGGGAGTGAAGGGAAGTCTGTTTGGTCTGATCCCAAAGAGGAGCTCTTGCAGCACAAACTGTTAATGTTGACTCTGACAGAAAGGGGTCAGAACACCATGCACCACAGTCAGAGCTGTTTCAGCAGCGTTAAGAGACCTACACTATATTAGGCAAGTGGTCTTAATGTTCTGGCTTTTTAAAATATTTTTAATGAAACTGAAATTAAAGTACATTTTTTTGAAACCTCAGACTTTTATGATGTGATTGGTACATTTGCTCACTTAACAATAGGCAATGCTGTGTTTAACAGTTACTTATTAGTGGCCAAAAGATCAGGTTAATGTTTGCAGTAGATAATGGAGCAGGGGCTGCACATACCTCTGAAAACTCAGCACATGGGCAGAGCTCAGACACTTCCTGAGCCGTTACCTTTACACATTTATTTGTGTTCTCACAGAACCACTAGATAGGCTGGTCTATAATTGAAGCAATGCGGAGAAACACTCCGGTACACACGCTGTGATTTACCACCAGCACTGATTTCAGGTCAGTGCAAGCAGTCCGTCCTTTATGGTTGCGTAAGTCAATTAAAGCAGTGGGGGGGGGAGGGGGCTACATGGCAGAGGGAAAAAAATGGCATACATTTTTGTTCGGTAACATGTTTCGCACTGCTGCTTTTTTTTTTTTTGCTGGAACCAATGTCCCTCTGTTTGTCCCCCTAGGGAATTCTACACGATGTGCACAGCACAGATTGTGCACCCTAGAGAGAGGGTGGGGGTGGGATTAAGGAAAAGAGGAGAGAAAGAGGACAGAAAGACTGAAAGACTGGAGTGAGAGATGGTGATGTGAGGGTGAAAGAAAGAGAGAGAGAGATAGCTCCTGGTGCAGATATATCTGTTCATCTTAATGAGTTTGATGATGATGCACAGATGTGGTGGTTAAAAGCAATCTTCAGGTTCACGGTGCGTTCATAAATCAGTGTGTCTCAAACTGCGAAGTGCATATGTCCCAAGACCCCTGCTTAACAGTCTAAAGTAAAAGACACAAACGTAAGACACCAAAAATGAACAAGGCCTGTGAACTATCCCTTTAATGAGGAATGGAAAAACTACACAGTTGGTGGGGCAAAGCACAGAGAGAAGAGGCCGAAAGAGGGACACATCTGCTGAGCATGTGTTTAAAAAGAGGGAGGAGAGGAGAGAGGGATGGAGAGATTTGAGACGTGGAATGTCTTGGAGGCAGACCAGACCAAAGGGGGAGGGGAAAGGGAAAATGTTAGAACGAAAAGGCAGAAAAAGAAAAAAGTGAGAGAAAAAAAGAAAAGGGGAAAAGATAGCATGGAAAAGAAAACAGAAAAGAAAGAAAGAAAAAAGGGAAGACAGAGTATTAAAACAAAGAAAGAAAGAAAGATATGATGAAATGAATGTGAGCGAGAGACACAACCAGGAAGGAGAGAAAGAGAAAAGAAGGAGGGGGTGAAACTGATGAGAAGCTAAAAGACAGAGAACAGAGACACTGAGTCATACATAAGCACAGGCATGCGCTTTAATTTCCTTCAGGATCTGAGAACTGTGGCTCCACCCACACACACACACACACACACACACGAAGTTCTCCAAGCCATCCACGTATTATAATAAAGTCTAACTGGTACAAAAAATAAAAGACTGTGGTTTCTGGAAGTACAGTTTCCAGTGAACAGTACAAGTTTCCAATAAGCGAGAACAGTGAAAATAGCTTCTCTGACTGACATAACCACCAATTATGAAATGACATTTTTTCTTTTTGTGACATCATGAAAATCAATGTATTTACACATGCATCTATTCTGAGACTGTGGCCACACTCGTGTTAAATGAGAAGGGTTTCAGCCTGGACAGCCTTCTGAATAAGGCACATTGTGAAGCAGCCAATCAGCCCTGAGCTCATTTACAAATATCAGTGTTAAAGGCAACTTGATGAATTAAGGGAGGTTGGAAAATGGTCACACACTCAGGCCACAATTTGAATTGATGTGAGCTACAACAGGTGAACAAACACTGGGGGCAGCCAAATCAGCAGGGTCTCCCCATTTTTACAGCTGACTGTATGACTCATTAGCCATCATGCTAAAATTAAACATTCTGGGCAATATTTTGACAGTTATTTAAGTAAACACACACACAGAATGGACATTTAATTTATACACAACATTTCTAACCTCAAATATGCCAACATTGATGCAATCCTGCTGGTGTGGGTTCTCTCAATTTCAATGATGAAGAATCTTTCAGAGCAAGATGTTTGCTGATCGACCACTGAACTTTCTTGGGTATTTTAACAAAGTAATGTGTTTACAAGAGGTCATGCCAAACTGGTTGTGGTTTTCAAGCAATAGTAAGCTGCTCTTTTCCAGGATAAGTGGACTCCTTCATGTCTGCACTACCCTAACAAAGACCTGGATTTGGTGAGCTGAAAGAAGTGAGACGTATTTGTGCAGAAGATTTAGGTGACTTGACTTTGTGTTGACAATGTTGTCCTCACAGCTCCACCTCTAAACTAAAGAAGCAAAATGTGGACACCATTTATTGACTACATCTGTGGCGAATGGAAAATTGAGTAAATCTGATATTTTGCCAACCCATCCCTTAGGGATCCAATGGCTATTTCAGGCCGATTATATCAGCAAAAGATACACCAGCCAGGCCTCAGTACTTAAGCATGTGTGTGTGTGTGTGTGTGTGCGCGTGCGTATAAAATGTCCAGTACAAAGCATGCAGCAGTCCAGTATGGGCTTTAGGCCCCCTGCTTTCCTGCTGGAGCTCCTTCTGTTCCACCAGCTATAAAAAAAGCACACCCAGGTAAAACGGCAAGAGAGTGTGTCAACAGATGGCGAAAGGAAGGGGTGGGGGGTGGCAATAGGAAAGGAGAGAGGATGGAGGAGGGGAACGAAGGAATAGGATAGGGTCTGATGGAGGTAGGGAAGGAACCTAGCAAAGAGGTACAAGTTGAGAAGGGCAAGGCACTTAAGAGAACAAGGCCCAAGTGTATGGAGGAAGTGTGTGCTGCTTTGTGCTGGTCATGTTTTCCAATCTCTTGTTTTAACGTTGCACGTTTTTCCTTTTTCCAACCCGTTTTTAGCTGCAACTGGGTCTAAATGAAAACCTCCAACTTCACTCCAACTTTTCTTTTACATCAAAGGTCAAATGAGTTCGCCTTCCTGGCCCGCTCCAAGCAGGGGGATGAAAGGAAGCACTGAGCCAAATATTACACCTTATTCCCAAGGTGCTGAACAGACACTTAGATCCTCATTGTGAAATGAGCAACAATATTAAAGTCATAGTTCAGCTTAAAAAAATCAATTCTCCCTCCTGACGGCGCCATCAAGCAGCCAAGGCAGAGTAGGTGTCCTTATCTGGCTTTCTTAGTTTTGAGCTGAAGTGACGAGCCACTGTTGCTAACAAATAATGAAGGCTCATGGCTGCCAATTACCATACAACCTGCAGGCCTGACTCATCCCACATAAATGAATGTCTAGATGGCGGATAGTGTTTCAGCTATGGGACACGCTTGCTTACAGACGACAGAATGTGCTAGAAACTACGCACGTTGTCCTGAAAAGAGGTTTGCTTGTTGCCGACTGATGTCCATAATTTTCTTTAGTCATTGACTCTCAAACCTTAGGTAACCTGCTAGCGACCTGTTTCCAAAATATCACTTTAAAGCAGAAAGATATGAAACATAAGTAATAAATTATGGCAATATTAAAAATTCATGGGCTGTGGGGTGGCAGCAGCCTGAAGTTTCAGCATTGCTTCAAATAAACATGTGGTCCGAGATGACCATATACATATAACAAACTCAGAAATTACAATTTAGAGGACTATTTTTTCTAAATTAGTTAAACAAACTACATAGCATTCCAAACAGTACTTTACAAACAGAATACTCTTAGTCAATTATTTAATGAAGGATGAAGAATGGTTAAATTAAATATCCAACTGCAAATTTTTAAACTAGTATTATGATTTTATTTCAAATGTGAATCTTTTTTTGACTGCTCAAGTCCAAAGTTTAAA
>JBBIGC010000104.1:891161-907545 GCA_037576955.1 Lepidarchus adonis
TGATTTGACGTGGACACAGTCAGGACAAACTGACTTAAAGCTCCTCTCTGAACGCGTCAATATTGCTCTCAATAGAGGAAAAACTCGTACAGGAACTTCCTGATTTCAACACCAGGGTCATTGAGAAATGTGCCCCCACTTCTGCTAATGCAATGATTTTGTGTTTGTGTGTGTTGCCCCTCCCCACAACCAAGCCCCGCCCCCAAAATCTCACTCTAAGCTGAACTCAAAAGTTGGCAGCCCTGATTGTGCTGGATATTGTAAATATGATGTGTTTTTATGAAACCATAACAATTTTTATACATCAGTTGTAAAGTATTTAGAAGGCCATTCTATTTCTTCAGCTAACTATCTACTTGCATTGCATTAGTGTTTTTTTACACAATAAAAAATGACAGGGACGTCATCCACTGTGTGGAGGCATTTTACACCAGAAGTTCTGTGTGAAACCAGTGCACACAGCAGCATATACTTTGGACCCAAAGTATAAAATCCTTATGAATATTGAGGTCAGGGGAGAATCCTGAAAGTGTTTGGCAAAAATTCAGAACATGCAAAAAACAGGATTAAGAATCTTCAGGAAAAAATGCTTTATTTGACATGTTGATTTAGACTTTTTAGAGGAGAAGAGTTTCTTTCATTTTATGTTTTGAAGGGAGAGCTGTAAGACATATTGTACTCAATATTCATGTTGTGTTTAGTGAAAAAATGTATGAAAACAGTTTGACTTCATCATTTACAAAGTAATATAAATATGAAAAATGAACTGGATAAACATAATTGTTTTAAGTAAACAGAAAGACATACATGCTGGTACAATGCATTAAATGATGAGTACAGAGCATCAAATAAAACACCTTTGTTTTTTCAGTGAAGCTGATTTAACTTTATGCTCAAAACTGTGTTTGTTTTTGTTGTTTTCAGGGTCAGTGAGTAGAAAATGAATCGACGCCTGTTCAGTGCTGTATCACTTTAAAGAGGGAAACATGCAGTAGCTTAACCCTGGTCCTAAAGGTTCCTTGCTCTTCACATTTTAGTGTCGTCCCTGCTCCTAACATACCCCACCCATCTTATCAGCTCATACAGTAACACGAAGATATCCAGGTCTGTGGGCCAGGACAAACAGGGTTGGAGGCCTAAAGAACATTACTGTGGATTTTACTTTTTGGAAATTAGATTATTTTAAATTTTTTCTATGACAGACCCTTTTAAGAACACTTTTTTAAGAGGCAATATTCCAACTTTCCTTCTGTTGAGTAGCAGAAATGGCTTCTGTAATATGTTACATGAGATTTACTCATTTCAGCCTTGCATCAGCTGTTTACTCAAAGTCTTGTCGTCTACCGGCAGTTGCGTCACTATCTGCTATCAAACTATGCACATCCCCTCTCATTATAGTTCATCTTTACCTAAACAGCCGCCAATTTAAAGCACATCCTCTTCTCCCCAACTCTGGCCAATCGTCCTACAGTACTAACACTATCCCCAGTATCATTGCATGGAAAAGGGACTTCACCGATTGGCCATGATTCAGCTGGCCCAGTTTGGCTTCCCAATGTAGCTTATATTAGGGAGCCCCGCATGAGAAGGAGCTAAAGTTTGAAGTAAGTTTACGGGTCAAAGTTTGAAAGGCCACATATATTCAGGGCAGACTGGAATAAGGGGATGAAGATTTTTTTTTATTGTGCTGAGTGCTTAGGTAAGTATTTCACTTAATATTTGATCAAATGTTTGACAATTTCATATTAATGGTATATATAATGATTTTATTATCAAATTATATGTTTTTTATATAATTTATGCATTGCATCATTTGTAACTGATGGTGATTGTTGAAGTCTGATGTGGTCGACCTCAACTTCATTTATATCTTTATTAGAAAATGTGATTAACCCCTCAGCCTATCTGCTTATTGTTCAAATACTAATGTTAAGGCTTATTATTTTGAAATTATTATACATTTTCCTACTTTTACTGTGAAAATACATGACCGTATGACGCATTTGGCCATTTTCAGAGACTCAGATTAAACCAAAACTTACAGTAAATACTTCTTGCAATGGTGATCCACTGTAATATGATCTAATACTAGTGTCTAATTGATGTCTGGGAAACTGGCCCTTATAGTTAACCAAACACATTAAATGGATTTTTTTTAAAAAAGTGGTTTGCACTGTCTCATGGATCAATTCCACTAAATAAAACACTTTCTTTTTAGGCCCCAATAGTTCTGTGAAATGAACAACATCTCTGATCTCCCACTGAATGCCACAGCCTCTGCCTGGCAGCGCCCTCCATGGTACCAATTTGATGAGTGTGCTGTGGCTCCTTACGGCTTTGTCTTTTACTTTGGGGTAAAAATTATAAATCTAGCAATGGGCTTCCCCACCAACCTGCTGGTGATGTGGCAGATTGCCAGGCGTAAAAGCGAGGGCTCCACATCCGACATGTTCATCTTTAACTTGGCCATGATGGATGCCTTTTTCTGCCTGATGACTCCTGTTGACATTGTCAATAGGCTCTATCTGAATGACACTGGTGTCTGGTACTTGCAGCGGTTTGCGTACGGGGTCAAAGATGTGGCACCACTGTTCCTTACATGCATCTGTCTGGACAGGTACAGTACATTTACGGGTCGATATTGAAGTGTCAATGACAATATCTATACTTTACTCACTAACCACATAATGAAAAAATATATTTTATATATTTGTTTTAATGAAACTAGCTGAACAGGGATTTAAAAAAAGCTTTTTAACACAAGCACTGTGCTATTACATGACCCGAATAACAGTCTATAGAGAAATATGCCTTGTTTCTGTGGACAGACGAAAAAAATATATATGATATGAGATATATGTTACTGAGACTGGAACTAAAACAGTTAAATCCTTTCTTACATAATGTCAGTTCATTTTTCAATTATTTTTCAAAAATAATTTCGTTTTTTTCATATAATCGTTAACTGCTGTCTCTGTTACCTTGGGTTTGAGAACTACACAAATAAAAAATATTATAATTATTGTTAAGTATAGTTAAATCATAGTCCTGTCATCTGAGACTGTCTCACACACATTTTTCTATTTACTTCCTATAAATCTAACAAATATACTTGATTTAGCATTCATTGTTTTAATTATGTGACTCCAGTTCTGGCTGATATATACACTCATGAGCCACAACATTAACACACCTCCCTGATCTTGTACAGGTCCTCAATAGGGTCAGAAACAGGTCTGACTGTGTTCTCACCCCTTTCTATCATAGCCAGTATTCACATTTATGCTAAAACAGCACTTCTGTTGGATCAGACTAGATGGACTAGCCTTCACACCTTCTATATATCTACTTTCTGTCAGCAGAAAATGCACAGTACAGTAATGAACAACTGTTAAGCAATTTAGAAATTAAGTAGTTTATTGACTATTAAGTAAATTTCTCCAATGTGTACTCACTACAGTCTCTACCTCCCCCTTGCCTAATAGATACATTGCTGTGGTACACCCCATCGTCTTCACTGGCATCCGTGACAACCGTTTCCGTGCAGTGGTCTCAGTAGTTGTCTGGGGGCTGGTGCTGGCCTATGCATTGACCAAGTGCACCCTGGGAGTAATGAGCACGAACGAAGTGTTCAGTGGCCTCATCCTGTTCTCCTTCTTCCTCATGGTCTTCTGCAACCTGTCCATTATCTGGGTGCTGCGCAAGAGCGTGGTGGGCAAAGAGATCATGAACCCTGTGAAGAAAAAGGCTTTCAAGATGGTCCTCATTATCCTAGCTATCATAGTGGCCAACTACCTGCCCCCTGTGGCCCTCATGCCCTTCGCCTCCACATACTCATTTGTGGACTTAAATTGTAAGATCAGCATCACTGTGTTCTCCATCATGGACCTGAGCTGTACTATTGAGCCCCTGCTCTACATCAGCAAGATGGACAAACAGTCGTTCTGCTCATGTCTGCAAGGTCCTGCAAAAAAAACAGCCACTGTCACCGTCTGAGAACTATGAACATCATCTTTAAATTTGTAGCTTAATTATATTATAAAGGGAGATAATCATAGATAAGGATGCCACATCTTACATTATCTTTTTTTTATTATTACTACCTGATGTCTATGTCTATGGTATGTCATTTTGGGTGGAAAATGCCCAGAAACAAATTTACAGACACATTTACAACCCTATGATTTTGGCTTTAGCATAAAACATTGTGTTTTATTTGGAGTGCTTACAAATATTTTATATTAGCTCTGCTGTGATTGGTTGGTTTGTAGCCATTCTCTGCAAGTCATGAAACAAAACAACAACAGAATTTGCTATATATTTGTCAAGGTAAATCGTGGAGAATTTAGGCATAAAATGTATGTTTTTGACCTATGTTAAGAGCTCATATAGGTACGAAACCAGCAATGATGAACAGTCACTTTTAACAGACATAATTTTGGCAACACCACTGGCAGTCTGGATCCATGGAAAGTGTATGAAAAGTGTGGGCATCCTATGGAACAATGCATTTGTGTCCATTTGTTGAGTGTGGGCTGTGCTATGTCCATTTTGGTAGTGTAAATATTAACGAGCTCTACTTTTATTGAATAATGGTGATTTTTTGGGATTTGCCAGTTTCAGAACAATGTTATGTGTTTGAGACATTTTCATTTGAAGCAAGCAGCAATAGTGATTGAGGCAGGCAGCATGTTCCAAACTTTCCTTCATATATGCCTAGGTGTAAACACTTTTTCCACATAAAGCAGCATCAATAATGTTCACATTTTGCAATCTAGCAGATGAAAACTTTCCAGTAGATTTCCAGCACCACTTTGCACTTTAAGCTCAGTATGCTTCCCCAGACTCTAGCGTTTTTTCTCGCTTGAGACATTCTGCCATTTTAGCTTTTGGCTGAGAGAATGTCGCCACTTGGCGACAGGCTGATGAAATCGAGCAGTAAAAAACGTCATCGATATCCTGACAGATGCAATTGTCTTTTTTTGCTCGCCAGTCAGAGAACGCAACTTTTGTTTACCAGACATTTTAGGTCTAATTCACAAATTTGTACGCAAACTCAAAGCTGAATCATAGCTGCTCATACTAACGGAGGTGGAGCATGGACAGGACCAACCAACCAGCCGTCAGTCAAACAGCAGGGTTCCTTTGTTGATTGATGGTCCAAACAGCAATCAGACAGAGGCTGCATCAGTGCTCCATCATACATTAGTTTCGCGCCCCACATTTCTTGGGGTCATTTTCTTGTGTGCTCTGATTATTTGATTATGATCAGGTATCCAACCATCCTGAAAAATACAGAATTAACACTATAAGCTTTATTGCAAATCTATAAAAGAAAAATATTACATATTACTTTTACGACTAGGCCATTTGTGTGAGATACCTTGCTGAATTACCTTCAGCTTGTCTGTTGAGTGATGTGTGAGTGATATCAGTGAGATTTAGAAATGTCCATCTCTGAGCATGGTCAGCTGGCAAACAGCAGTGCATGCATACTACGTTAGCTTTGTGCTGGAGCTACAGGGCTAAGGCAGTAAACCAAGTGAAGTGTACAGTGCCCCCAAAAGTAAATGGACATTTACATTAGCACATTTTAATGAATTACTTTAGATCAATGTTTAACAAAATAAAATACATTTTAGCAAAAAACAATTAGCAGAATATCAGACATATGGTTAAATATGTGTTTGTGTTATGAAAGTCTGGAGAACCACACAAAGACTTTTTCTTACATCCTATACCACTGTAAGAAAAAGAGTGGTATAGGATGTAAGAAAAAGTCTTTGAGCTTGGCCTCAGGGACAGGATGTGTGATGTTTATAAAGGCATTTAGGGTGCAAACCTGTAGACATCTGCAAAGAAACCATAATAATCAAACACACCAGCGACCTTTTAAAAGGACAATTCTCCAAAAAGAAAAGGACAGGCTTGGATTAAAATCATTTGACTGACATTATGTTTGCCAATAGTATGAGTAAAGCACAGATGGCTACTGTACATTTATATAGTTACTGTGAAATTAACATGGTGTATGCCAAGCACTGTCCTACATGACAAACTGAAATCTAACAGGAACAAATAGCTGAAACAGGTCTCGTAGTAATAGCAGGTGCTATTCCCCAAAAGCAGCTTACACAAGTAACCAGGAACTGTATTATATCAATGGCTCTATAGTGTAACAGGATACCATATAACTTCTCAAATGTATGCACATAAAACAGCCAAATCTTCATGTTGAGGGTCACTCACATTCCTTAAGAAGCTCTTTAGCCATCAATGAGTGATAAATTGCAATATTAAGATTAGCTAGTCATTGTGTAAAACATACCTTGGTTCCTGTGCTGCATGTTTCACGCTGCCATGCTCGAGCTCATCTGTGTTCGTCTTCAGTAACACAATAATTACACTCTTAAGATATTCATTAAAATGTCTGGGGATTAATTAGAAACTGGTCAAGGTGCGTTCTTAGCAGCAACACAGATGGGCCAAGCTTGTAATTGTGTAAATAGATGCCGCACCTGTCTAATTAACATGGAAAAACAATTATATGTCCTTGTGACCTAACAATATTAGACATTTAGAGATAAAGACATGCAATGATTTATATACTTGTATTGATGTCACAGATTAGTAAACACTGTTTTTTCCCCCCACAATATGTAGTGGCAGAAATGTGTTATTTAGTCGGCCCAAATTACTGATTACTAACTAGATGTGAATAAAAAGCTGCAATTTAGTTAAATATGATTGTTATTTTTAAAAAAATGTACTTATTATTAGGGTTTGTTCCAAAAGAAAATTATAGCTGCCACAATTACACCACAGTTCCAAGTAGCATTAGTCATTCATAGTGATTATTTCATGATTACATTCACACATTACAACTTTTATTCACACAAACAGCCTCAGTCAAGTTCAGTGCAGTAGAGGTAACACTGCTCTTCTTGCAAATGAGGGTTCTAATCTCACCCCAGCCGCACACCAAGAATGCTGGAATCAGCCAGAACATTAAAACCACTGACAGCTGAAAACATTATTTTGTTATCTCTTTACAGTGCCACCTTTCAGGGGGGTGGGATATATTAAGCAGCAAGTGAACAGTCAGTTTTTGATGGTGATGTGCAAAAGCTGAAAAAAAAGGCAGATTTAAGGTTCTGAACGATCATTAAAAGCTGCTATATTGTGATAGCTAGACAAGTCAAAGCATCTCCAAAGCAGCAGGTCTTCTAGAGTGTACCAGGTCTACTGTAGCTAGTACCTACCATGACTGATCCAAGGAGGAACAACTGGCAAATTGGCAACAGGGTCATGGGCACCCAAGGGTCATTAAAAAGGCTAGGTCATTTGGTCCAATCTCACAAAAGGTCTTCTATAGCTCTAAATGTGAATCCTGACTGAGAAGTGTCAGAGCTGTTTCAGCTGCATAAGAAGGACTTATGGAATATGATCTGTGGTGTTAACATAGTTGCTGATTGGTGTTGCATTAAAATATAACAATTCGATTTGAAGTTGCTCTACATAACATCTGCCAAATATGCAAATGCAAAATAAAGCTTTAAGAAGGCTCTCAAATAGCTCAACTGTCTAATGTTGAATTCAACTTAGGTGATACTGTGTAATGTTTATTATTGTTTATCTGATGTTTTTAAAATGTGGCAATCCATTGACATGGACCCAACTTATAATTTATGCTATTTATCTTATCTTATTTTACTGCTTTCATTTAAAATCACAGTCTACATTTGTAGTTTTTTGTTACCATTGTACTTTTTATGACTTTTGTCATTTTTACTTTGTATCTTTGTATTTTTATTAGTATAAGATGTATGTTTATTTTTTGTCACTGTCGCCACATAAGCAATTTCCTTAGGGACAATAAAGTTTTTCTGATTTTGATTCTGATTCATCAAACCTCTAAAAAACAAAATGATACACACTAAGCACTGTAAAATATTCTGTATATGATCCACATATAAAATTGGATTTTTTGAGATTTAAAATGGTCATAATTATTTTTTCATTATCCTTTAGAATCAACAGCCTTTACATGTTTTTTTGCAAATGACCTCTGTTCTATTGGCTAGTCTGTATTTTGTGTCTTATTCATACAAAAGTCATAACAAGTCAGCATATATGGACAGGCTATAAGCTACAATAAGAAAAACAATCTGGGTTTATAGCTTAGTTTTCATATATGAACTATATGACATGGTTTCTGTAGGAAGTATTCATAATTTATCAAACAACTTAAAAAGCAAACATTTTTCATCAGATAGGGGCCTTTCAACACCATTGTATAATTACAACTGTTCAGCATTTAGCATATGTTCCATTACAACATCAATTTTTAACAACAGGATCAAAACAAAGTAAGAAAGACACTTCTGACTACGACACCTGAGTAATTTTGGCATGGACAGCCCTTAGGCTCTCAGCACTGGCTGGGGGCCCATCAGCTGAGGTCACGAAACCTGGGTACGTATCATAAAACTTAGGAACTGGACATGTTAGGTTTTGAGTCATATTCACTGGTGGTGACACTAGAGGAATCAGTTTAGCATGAGCATAGTCAATCTCAAACCCTTCAAATATAAGACCCACACCCCATGCACCCAGCCCTTCTTCCAAGAGCCGAGCCACCTTTCGAGTTGCCAGCACTAAGCCCTTATAATCCCCCTCCTCTAATCTGAGGATGTCACTGGTCAGTGGTTTGCGTGGAATAAGTACAGTGAGACCAGGTGTGTTTGGGAATGGAGTGAGGAAGGCAATGTGCCCCTCGTCCTCCCACACTCTCCACTGCTGCTCCTCACCACGAACTATCCGAGAAAACAGCCCTTGGTGACATGGTTCTCCAAGAAAAGTGTAGTCAAGGGGACTGTCTGGAGACGTCAGTTTTGCTCGTATTCTGTCCTTAACACCCTCCAAATTCAAGTCAGTCCATCGTGGGCCACTCTTTGATGTAATGTATCCAGGATCATGGGGCTGAAAGTCTTCCTCGACTGCAATGTGAGGGTCCCACTCCTCCTGCAGGCCATGGAGAGGCATGACCAGTACTTTAGCAGAAGGGTCTCCATGCTGAAAGGTGGACATTAAAAAATTAAGCATTCTCCATTACATGTAGGGGAGAGCGGGAAACACCCTAATATAAAGTATGCGAGCAAGATCAACATCAATAATGCAAACAACCTACACCTTTGCAACAACTGAAATTTTTATATTTATTAAAGCACAAACATATTTGAATAATGACTGACTGACTATAGCCAATAACAGCAAAAGTTGAAATGTAACAACTTGCCCCATATGTGAGGTTAACTGTAACGTTAAATATTTTTTTGAGTAAATATTTCATTGCAATAAGAATATTTATTACTTAAATAAAGTTTGGGCTACTCTACTAACCTCCTTACACCGAGGCATATGGACAAGGGCACAGCGCTGCACCCTAAGACGCTCACACAGGAGGCTTCCAACTGCCTTTGCACCCAAAAGCAGGTTCAGGAAAGAGTCTTCAGGTAAATGGAACAGACTGCTTGGTCCTTGAGGGGGATTATATGTTACTACTGTGGCCCCTGGGGTCCATGGACTGGGGTGGAGGTATGCCTCTAGATCCCCAGCCTTCCAAATCACATGTCTCTCAGGGCAGGACATCATAGTTGATGTTCTGCAATAAAACAACATGAAAATTATACAAATGTCAGGACAGGCATAACGAATACTTGAGTAATTGTACTTTCATTACTGCATGTAAGGGTTTTTTTTTGGCAGATCTGTACTTAAGCATTAAACAAAGTGACTGAATTGTCTTTTCTTCCAGATTGAGTTATTATACATGTACATTTATTTCAGTTAAAACATCTAACTAAACTGCTCTCAGTGTAAACTTCAAAACACACATCACCAACGAAATCTTTTCATTTATTTGTCTAAACATTTTCTTTATATTTTATACATTTGAGAATGTTTAAAGATTATTTATTTTTATTTCAAGATATTTACACCCTTCATACGTTTTCACTTAAGTATAATCAATACGTCTCAAGAAAATATGTTGCATTTAAATAATTTGACACGTGTTTTAATTAAATGACACTGCTCACCTGCGTAACACACTGGCAAGTACTAGACACCAAAAGGTTGGTCTTTTAAATCTGCTGACCATGAAGCTAATCGAACTTTTAAAACGAAAAAACACCTTGTAGAAGTTCTTGGCGCTATTCTTCATTTGGGGTTTTTGGTTGTTGTTGTTGTTTTGGTTGCTGGTTTTTACAGCGCCACCAGGCGGTCTGGAGCAAGACAGCTATGGTTGCGCTTCAACCTAGTGTCCGCAAGAGAGCTCAACAGATTTAAAATAAAGGCGAGGGGAAAAAATGAGGGGAGAGGGGCTGGACCGATACGAACAGGAAAACCCAGAGTACAGAAAATGACCCGCCCGGCATTTCATTAAGCATGTGCTTGACAACTGGATTTACATGTAAAACAAACATATGTTTATTAGTTTTATGACTAGCCAATAAGCACATATTTTATACCATGTGAGTAATTTGGCTGGCAGAAACATTAATTTAGCTTCTTCCTTTTTTTACCGAATATGAACTAAAACAGACTGGGCTCTCTCTTTACTTCAGACTCGTTTTCGCCGGTTCGTTCCAGTTTGAGCCGGTCGTTTCCTGCTGCTCACTCCCTGTAATCCAGCTTTCATCCGCCAAGCTGCGATGACTCATAGTTTTACAGACTTTATATGCAGGTATTTATTACACCATTGTGGTGTAGGACAGATACCCACAGCAGTGTAATCAGCCCGGTCGTTTCCGAGCTCTGAATGTGGGACAGGAGTTTCCCGGTTTACAGGGGGTCTCAGAAATCTGGACGAATAAAGCAACAACAAAAAACTACTATTAATAGTTATGCTGATAATATATTCAAAACATCAAGCTGGTGCGATCGATACATACACACTTTATATACATATATTTATATGTATGTATATAAACTCTCTAATATACATGTGAATGTATATGCCAGCTTTGTATGTTTATTTAAAAGTGGTGCCCTTCCTGCTGTTGGACACTGTATTGTGAGATGCAGACCCGAGTCACTGCAGGTTTTTAGCTCAAACATGGGTCCTAAAGCCCTGATAATAAATCTAGCAGGGATGTGTGAGAAGGGCAGTCAAATTTCAAGTCTTTGAAGTGCTGTGCCTCCAGCCACTGAGAAAATGACCAGCTTCAGCAGGCTGAGCTGATTAAAGGACTAAATATAATCCCCTAATTAGGCCGAATACCTCTTCAGGTGCTCACTTGTGGGCCCTGTCCTGTTTGAGAGTGCATGCCAGTAACCAGTGCACTTTTCATGCCGTGGGGATGGTGTCATTTAAAACATGTTATCCATTGAGCTTGCGAGCTATATTGGTAGAAGCAAATATAGCTGTGCGCGTGTTGACTCTGTACTACTATGTACAGTAAGAAGAGACACATGCTACAGAAGGCTTTCCGTTTAGCCAAGCACTGAACAAGGCTTTTGTGGCAGTCGCATGTTCTGGCGTATTGTAAAACGAATTTAGTGGTGATGCATTGTCTAACTTTTTACTGATCAGTGCTGTTGGTATAAAACCTCCGTACTTGAGTCAGAACCTTTTTCATTTTATAAGACCTGTCGTTGTGGACATGGAATATCGAGTGCTGCACAATAATTTAACTTTACCCTTCATAGAAACAACTATCACTTGTACATTTGACAAATGAAACACAAGTCTTACTAAATTAACTTTGCCTAAACTTGTAAAATGATATTTGATTAAAGTTATATTTCATCACTCCTCGCAAGCATGGGTTCTTTAATTCAGGACCCTAGATGTTCACTGAACACAGCTGACTACAGGATAGCATTACAAGGAGAAAGGCCCCAGGTTTACTCAGCTTCACACTGGTCTTTTCTATGGAGGCTATATTTATACAACTTTCCCCCACCCCTTTGCAGTACATTTGACCCACCAGCAAACATGTTATTGTGAGACAGGCCAAGGATGAATCTGTTTCATGGTCATTTGCCACACCCACCTTGATTCAGAATTTGGTTAAAGAAAATGCAGACACTCATCTACTATACTGGGTCACAAGTTAGTCAATTATATATAAAAAAAAAAACCAAACAAACACATTGATGTTGTTCCATCAAAGCTTTAATAGAAAACAGTACAGATTTTACAAGACAATGGCAAACTAAAACTGCAAACCAAACACCTTAGTATTAAATAAAGAACGGCTGAAGCTATTTACATGCATGAGCACAGGATTCAGTGTAACATTACATGTTATCAGGCCCCTTACTGGACAATGTTAAGAGATGTGAAATTGTGACGGGTTTAGAGATGAGTGTTGGAACATGTTCGAAGTTTTTTGTATAAACTACACTGCAAGTTGTTTTTCCTATTATAGTACAGTTCCACACAAAACTACAAGCTACAGTAACTTTGTATTGTCAATGATGCAAATATTTAAAGTTTGTGAAGCGTGAGGGAATGAGAAACTGAGGTACTCAGTGCCGTAATACATTTTCTTAGAGTTGATCTTCACTAAAAGACCACTGCCACAATTTCAGGGAGATTCAGCCTTAGCCTTGTTCTTGCGGTTCTTGGCAGACCTGACCTCCTCAATGAGATCCTTCAAATACTGGATCTCTCTGCTTATTGATTCTGCCTTCTCAGCCAGCTCGTGGTTCCTCTTTTCCAGCTCAGAACACTCCACATTCAGAGACTCCTGCTCTACTCGTTTCTTCTGCCGATAGCGGGTAGCTGCTGTCTTATTCTGCTCCATCTTCTTCAGCTTCTTGTCAACGGTTTTTGACGTCCCAGAGACGGTCTTCACTTTACCAATGGTCAGGCATGCTTCTAGGTCTGATTTGGAATACGGCTTGGTTCTGGAGGCACCCACAGGCTTGGGAGACGGTGCAGGACTTGGGTTATGAGGAGGAGAACCAGAAATGGACTCGATGCCACTGTCAGACTGGTCAACACAGGAGCTAGACAGGACACTCACCTCTTCTTTGGGAGCAAGAACTACCACAATGTGGGAGGGGGAGAGAGAGAGCACAATGCTGGGGGTCGGCTGGTCACCGGTTGCCTTCGACACAGCCTTCTCCAGCTCTGAGATGTCCACCTCACTGCCTAGCTCCAAAGTGAAGGCAGGAGAGAGTGGCTCAGATTTGATCTCAACAGAAATGGGGTCCGGACGGATCTCCGGCTCAGCCGGGGGCTCTGGGAGTGGGAGGTCAAGGGCAAGAGAAGGAAGGCCAAGCTCTTCCGGGTCAGAGGAGGATGAGGGGAATGGAAGTGGAGCTAGGTCAAGATCCACTTGGGACTCCAAAGAGGCTAGCAACTCTTCTGGTGAACTTGGGGGCTCATCCAAATCACAAGACCCAATGAGTGAGTCCAGGTCAAAATCGCTAAGGTCAATCTTCTCAGTCATCCAGTCCATGCCAGAAAATGCATCCCCTGCAACAGCAAGCATTTGTATTGTTAATTCCTTTCACCCCCACCATCTGCGCACATTTATTAAGCTATTTAACCGTTTCATCATTGGAGTAGATTTATTAATTTGACAATTAAGTGCTAAACTATTGAACCACTAAAAGTATCATTTCTCATTAGTGTGCCAGTTTACATCAGCCTCACCTTCCTTCTGATCTGCTCCAACATGAGCATCATTCTGCTCACCAACAGACAGCCAGGGGAGCGGCAGCAGGTCAGACCCATCTTTACACTCTAGAGGAGCAGGGGTCGAGAACGGGGAGAACGGGGAGGAGGTGTAAGATTCAGAGCATGAAGAGAAGGAGAGGGGTGAAGACGACCCCTCAGAAAGCGCTCTCTCTTCATCTTCGTCCAGTAGGGGCCCAAAGGGGTCAGCCATCAGAGTCGAGGGCCCCAAGAGCAGGGCCCCCACGTCCTCCATGCACAGCTGTGAGCTCAGAGACATGGTGGCTGGTCGGGGATATGGACAGTGTCACAGGGAACAGAAGTTCTGATGAGTCGAGCAAGGTTATGCTGTCGACGGCAGCAAAGCTGAGGGTGGTTGCCTCAAGGGACCTGAAATGACAAAAAATGAAGTGAGGGTTTAAAGAAAGACTGAAAACTAGGCATGTTTTTCCCAAATGAACATCTAATACAGCAAATGGTGTTTCAAGTGAAGAAATGTAAGTGGAAAAAATATTTTTAATCTATGCATTATTATTGTTGCATGCCCTTATATTGTTTTTTAAATTGCTTTAGATTGTTTTTAAATTGTGTTTATGTATCTGGGGGTCACGGGTGGTCGCAAAAAGCATTTCACTACACATACTGTGTATGACTGACAAATTTTGAATTTGAAATAGAAAGTGTTGCTCTGATATTCTCTCTGGAAAGGGGAGAGCAACAGGTTCAGGTCTAGCATGTTTTGCCAGTTCACTGTTGTTGCCAGAGGGACTTGAAAATTCTCTAAATGTCACAGATCAGGTTTCAACAAAGCTGCTTGACTTGTCCAAAGTTCTTAATGATCCTGATGTAGGACTTATTTTACAACAAATGGGAAGTGCTGCCTACAATGTGTGGACCACTAAAAATAAGGAACTAGTAAAATGTCCAGCTTTTATAGTTCTGGTTTCAACCTGACTAAACTCGTGAGTCTCATTTACATTTCCCTGAAGCGTCTCTTGCCAGTAAAGCCATACCCATGATGTCAAGACTTCCTAAAATGGTCTGTGAATGTCAATAGCCCCGCCCTTGGTTCCACCCCCTAGCCGACTGTGCCCTTGGCGCCCGCGCCATTTTCACAACACTAACAGCACGAGGGGAAAAGCGCGTGCGCCATTTTGAACAGTGCCACGTTGTCCAGGTCGACGACAGACAAACTGTGCGTTTGTTTTTATTGACAAGCAGCCTTATGACCATCTCTTTTAAGAAACCTGGCCACAATAATATCTAACCGGAATGTATAAACTTTGGAAAAAACGAAATAACAGCATTAAGGATAAGGACGGACATTGCAATTATAGAGATCACTGCTAGTTTGGTACATTTAAATTTGACATATGATATTTTATATGAACCAACGCTTGAGAATTCCCCCCTACAAAAACCAAAATGAAATATCAATCTATCGTTATTCTGAGACTGTCGATTGACAAAGCGAGTTCCTATACCACCGGTTGTGACGACATATGGTTCAGCCGGGGTGAAACTTAAACTGGCCTTTTGGTATATTTAAAGCTTTCTATTCTGCCCTTAACACAGACGCCAGGACGTAATTACTGGACCACTTAATACAGAATGTAAATTAATACGACAAATGTCATTTTCCCTCAACTACCGCGTTATTCATGTCATTTTAAAGAACTGTCTAGGTGTGAAAGGGGAATTTTACTTACGCCATTTTGCCAAATAGAATCAGTGCAATTTGCCGTTGCACTGCAGGATCTGCCGCTGCGAGTTTTGCCGCTGCAAGCCGCTACACTGCCATTTTGAGCAGGGGGCTACAACATCAACACAAAACACACGAGAATACGCGGGAGGATAACAGTGGCGCCAGAGTCACATGACTTTATATACTAACACATGACATCTACACGTAACCCTCCGCCAACAAAACCTCCTTGTACTACTCCGCGAGCCGTAGCCCTTTTTGATTGGTTCTGAGCACCACCAGGCTGGGGCGTATTACGTAAAAAGATAGGTCCCCAACAGATTTGAGGAAGAATGAATAACATTGAATGCTCAATGGTGTTCAGTTTCCTAATTTATTACGTACAAATGGTACATTTCAAGATTTGAAAACAAATGTACCATTATAAGACAGGCCAATACAGCACCCTGAATTAATCTGAACGAAATGTATTGCTTAGTTATGGAATATAAGCGGACACAAAGACGTAGGGTTACTGAAGTAAAAAAAAATCCCAAATAAATTATATTTTTGGAAATCCTCGTTTCATACTGTATCGTGAAACATAACGTTGCTACAGTATTATTCTTCATCGATTTACTGGCAATAAATGCAGTTTACAAATGAACACAGGAACAAAGTACATGTCAGATTTTATTATATTTACCTCTCATCTTACACCCATTTTAGATAAAAATGTTAAAATATCAGAAACCCGTCACTTTTTTACAGCCAGGATTTCGTGGCCTCAGCAGGAGTTCAAACGCAGACAATAATAGTAATAGTACAAGTCTGCCCCCTAGGTGCAGTGCCTGGCATAACAGCAAACTATTTCAGACTTTCGTATTCTACAGACCTATCTCAACACACACACATACATACATATATGTACTAAATGTTTGTGTGTGTGTGTGTGTGTGTGTGTGTGTGTGTGTGTGTGTGTGTGTGTGTGTGTGTGTGTGTGTGTG
>JBBIGC010000104.1:917852-931309 GCA_037576955.1 Lepidarchus adonis
CATTTAAATTTCCCCTCCTGCTTTGAAAATAGTTAAAAGGGAAATTTCACCCTTTTTTTTTTTTCTTTTTTTTTTTTTTTTTTTTAACAATTTCAGCATAATTTCATGGCTAAAACGTAAACATAGTCCCTTTGAGACTTTGGAGTAAAATTGCTTTGTTTTAGAGAAATTAACTGTGTCAGAATTGTTCATAGTAGTGGTGAATAGAACCAGATGTCAGCTGAGTTTAATGCCTCTGAAAGCTTCCTCGGAGAAAGTTAGTAAATGGAAGTGCTTGGGACATTATTTTATGATAATGTTGAGAAACATTTGGTCTACAAAGCTTAAATCCATTCCGGTTACATGGATACATGCAGTCAAATTAGTCATTAGTCATCATCATTCCACATAAACACTCCGGACACATGTGTAGGTTGTAAATACAATGGCTATATCTGTGCTGACGTTGGCTCATGGTTCCATTCAAAGCTACAGTCAATAAATCACATTAAAGCCACTCTGAATGACTATTCACATCTCACCCACTGAATTCTGTTGAAATTTTGAAAAAAAATTGGTTAAATTCCCTTTTATGATACCTGATATTTTTACACAAGATTTGACTGTGACATGCTTTAAGAAACTAAAAAATGAAGAAAGAAAAAAGCTGCATTATAAAACGATGTATCATGGATCCAAATCCCTGACAAACTTTTAGTGGGCCTAACAATTCACAGGTAAACAAACAAACAAACAAAGAAACCCAAAAAACACTGAAAATGAAAAGAAGTGCATAAACAGATATGTTTCAGTCATGTCCATCCAAGGCAAACATTTACATCATGAAGAAGGACAGAGCAGAAGAGCGATGTAGACGGCATCTGAGACAATGCAAAATGACATTGATGAAGTTTCAAACACCGGGAAAAAAAAAGTCACTGACATAGATGAACACATGTCTCCGCCCCCTTTTCTCTCTACATAATGTTTCCCTTTTTATTCTCAAAAACAGGACAGTAATAACTTAATGTAAACAGCAACAAGAGACACTTACAACAGCAAACAGCTTAATAATTACATATAAAAACAAAATAAAGCCCCAAAACAGAGGACGCTCTGCACACCAAAGATCGAAAGACAGAGAAAAGGAGAAGGAGAGAGATCCCCCCAGTGCAACTATCTAATGTTTTATGGGTAATTTTCTAAGTGATGTCTCTAAGGGAAACTGCAGATCTGGACAGCAGCCAAAAGCTTCAGACTGTGACTCCAGTTGAGCAATGATTATATTAAACAAACAAAGGAATACCTGCTTCGACTCACGAAGACCTTTTATGAGAAATGTTCAAGAAATTTATGATGTTTTTGAGTCAGTGTCTCTGAAAAAGGATTAATTATTGTTGTTGTTAATTTAAGGGAAATTTGTTCACTCTGTATTGTGAGAAGATCTTGCCATGCACATACTTTGACTACAGACTACTGCTCTCCCTCCCTCTCTCGCTTGCTGTCAGAATGATGCCGGTGGTGCCCGTCCCACCTAGATGCCCCAGAGTGGTAAACAAACTCTACAGTTTTGAAGGCTGCATTCCAAACCCAAGACGTCAAGCCCTACAGCCCTGCCCCTTTCTCCTCGGAAAGAAGTGATTGGCTGTGGAGCTGTATAACTAAGCAAGACTGGCTGACCAGTGCTCACCCCCCAAGTGTGACCCTCAGAGAAAGAACTGACAGGTATGTACCAAACCTCTGGAATGGAATGGTTGGGTGAAAATATAAATTTACACATCTTCCACTTATACCAAATGTAGCCAGATCGGCAAAAAAACATTTGGAGTTCTTAATTTGGCTTCTTTTCAGCACTAGATTCTAACATTGCTGCCATTTCGTCAATGTTTTCGATAAATAGACCCCAAAACATCTCTCAGCCTGCAAACAGCTTCTAATACAGACTGGTATGTGTGGTTTAGAGCATGGCATGACTTACTGTAAACTACACAAATGTAGTTCTTAATGTAGATTCCCATTGTGTTTTTTTGTATAGTGTATAGTTTTTGAAGTCATGCTGTGTCCTAAACTACATAAACAAGCCTTTGACATGCTACCAAATATCTGGATGTGGTTTCCACAGATTGGGAGAAGCAAAAACTGTGTAAGTGATGACATGGCTTGGTTGACTAATTTCATAAGGGAAAGTGGAAAATCAAGTAAGATTTTCAGTCAAACCATTCCTGTAAATTGCAGATTTATTGTTCAAGCTCATTTTCCAGTAACTATTATAAAATTCAACTGCAATCGGTTTTAACAGGTACAAGCAACCAAGGAGGTCGGCAGTCTGGGTCTCACATGTTCCAATCTAAAGCAGCCTTGGAGCTAAATGTTCACCCCTGGCCAGAAAATGTATTGACACATTTAACCCAAATGGTTTGAAAAATTTGCTTCAGTCATTTTTGTAACCATAGTCTAGAGATCATGTAAACTGAATTTTGTGAGATTTAGATAAATGACTTTGGAGGAAATAGTTTTGGTAACTCTCACGTTTTTAGAAAATTGAGGACTTTTATAATGTAATCCATACAATCTAGAGACGTTATAATGAAAATGGACCTATTAAAGCAAACCCCTCTTGTTGGACATGGGTCATTTTTGATGTGTGTGGTCAGGGGACCATTCCATATCTACTATAAATTATTCAGTTACCACCACAAAACTAATGAGTAAGCCATGTAGCCTTCTGAATGAGGAATGGAATCTGGACGTGTTGACAGGCTCCTTAGTTAAGTTAATGTCAAATGATGCTTTGATTCTGACAGATTGTAATACACAACAGGAAGGGTAGGGGGCACTACAGGTTCAATGACCTCATGGCACCATAAGAGAAGAAATTGCCATTGGAACTAGGACTACAACAACACATAAATGAAATCGCTAAAATTAAAATTAAGATCAATATGCTACTAGATCGCTATTTGATGTAGCAAAATCTGGTAACAGTTTAAAATGTTTTGCATTTTAGTTTTATACTTTATCATTTATTATCTTAACAGCTCAGGTCTGTACAAATAAAAAATATTTTTTAAAAAATCAATAAATTAAAATAAATAAGATAAAATTAATGGTCAAAATTCTCCTTAGTTTTAGATAGTTTTAGTCTAAACAAAACCTTGCATCTCCACTTTTGCATTTTGCTATTTAATAATTTCAAATTGTGTTGAATTGTCATGACAATAGACCTGCTAGCACTTCTGCTCTCATGATTTCTGAGATGTGTGTGTCGAGTGGAACAGAGCAGGAAGTCCATAAGGGTTTCATTCTTTTGGAATGAAGAAAGGACCCCCCTTGCACTTGCATTCTGTTCAAAGGTGACTCACTTGGCTGACACAGCACACGCTGAGTGGAATTCCAGCTGTGCACTTGCAACAGTAATCCAGCGCATGTGTGTGTGTCTTTCTCTAAAGTGTGCTAACTGCAGAAGATCCAGGATCGCAGCACCATTGCACCCCTCCTCATGCTGATGTGACAGGACACTGGAGCCGGAGCCCAAATGTGGCGGCTTAAAGGGCTGCAGTAAAACAGCACGTAATCCTCTTGCCGTGCCGCTCACGCCAGCTCAGAGAAACCCGCCCACTCAGGGAAATATGAATGTACATCAGGGCAGCGCTACCATTCCTCCGGTATTTGTATCAACATGCAATTTTAAACTACAAAGGTATATTAAATAACTTTTGTTTGAATTAAAGTTTCTTGTCTTGTTTTAAAATTAAAAAAGGATTACAATAATTTTACGTCTTATGACTCACAGTATGTATGCAAACTTATCCTGTTGGCCATGGGCTATGCACACACTTGGACATAAGTGCCTAAAATAATAAATGCATATCAAATTAATGTATAGTTTACAATATTGAAACAGATAAATAAATAAAAAATAAAACAAAATGTTTGCACAGGGAAATAAACACCTACACAGTCATTTTGCAGTAAAAAGTGCACAAGTGTGTGTTCTCTGAACTCCAGTGGGCCAGGGGTGTGCAAACTTTTCTGTTCAGAACTCTATCTACACTCACTGGCCATTTTACCACCTGTCTCTCCTTATCTAGCTCTCTCTTTCTCTGTCTCTCACCCTGCCTGCCACTTGTACCGAATAGGCCGCCTTTACGGCGAGGGAAGGGCATTGCCATGGAAACTGTGGTCCAGCCTGGTGCAGCAGAGCAGCCGAGCGCAGAACTGATTAGGCGCCATCAACCTTCAGTGTGTGTGTTTGTTTTGTTGAGGGGCATGTGAAATAGATCCCTATAATGTGGCAGGGGGTGGGGTGGGGTGGGGTTATTTTTGGCCTGTCAGTCAGGAAGAACTCAAGGAGGAGCAACACAGGATGTGTGTGTATGTGTGTGAGGAATATAAAGGAGTATAAAGAATGTATAACAGAAGGGGGAAGCATGAACTCAGGATCAGGAAACATGGAGAAAAATGAAAAAAATAATTTGCAGAATTTTTTCATCACTTCTCTTGCTTCATTTGTCTGGCACACATACGTGCTTTTGCTGCAGTGGGACGAGGGGTGGACCTCTCTCTGTCTTTTAGGCACACATACCCACACACACACACACACACACAAACACTGGAGGCATCTGTGACCTCATGTGAGTGTTAACACTTTGCCAATTTTGCTTCCTGAATTCATCTCTATGTGTTGCACTCTGCTGTTTTACATGGGCATCAGGAATGATCTAGTAATGGGACAGCTTGTCAATTTTGGGAAATTTGGCTACTAACCTCTTAAGCCCTCTTCCATGTTTCCTTTGTACTGTGCCCTTATAGCAACTGGATTCCAGTAAAAAAAAATCCAGCAAAAATAAGCTAACTAGCAGAACATCATTGTTAGCTAACATTCATTCTTCAAAATGGCTGTTTCAGAAACTCTGTTGTTTTGTCAGGTGAGGTTGGATACCATCCAAACATTTGCCTTGAAGGCAGTATAGCGTCTGATATAAGCTAAAATAAAGCTTTCGATTTTACAGAATGCCTTACTCTTGCCTTCACCAAATGTGATACACTGAAGATCTGTTCTACAAACATATGACAAACATCAACTGGTCTAGCTAGCTGTGCTAAGCTGGTTTGCATAGGCTAACGACAGGCCCGCTAGGCAATGTTAGGGAGCCTGTGAGAGCAGCCTTGCAATGGTTTTGAGATTTCACCATCAGTTCATTCCTAACCGACTATGTCTATGTGCCAATCCCGAAATTTCTCTCAGCTGTTACGAGATAACATCTGCTCCCAGTGAGCTTGGGATTTCTCTACAAACTTGAGGTATCTGTCTATGTGAAAAATAGAGATGAGGAGATAAGGCGATAGAGGAAAGGAGAGAGCATTCTTAACCTTTACATTGATGATTGTTTCATTGTTTGTCCGAAACTCGGATTGTCAGGGACCCGAACCGGAGCTTACACGTAACACTCAACAAGTTTGATCTACAAAGTGCCATCATATCAAGATCATGCAACATTATTTCAGCATCTGAAAAAGAAGCTGCCCATTGATATTGTGTTTACATCCAATGATGAATACATCGACCGAATCGTCAGTAATGTAAAATAAGCAATTATTTTATAAGTAGGTAAGGTTATTATAGTGCAAATATAATGCAAATGTTTTTTGATAAAATTATATTTTTGGTGTGTTTTTGGTCACTGACCTGAGAATAAAAAAACAAGGTATTTAGATGGAAAAAATGGGTCATGGGTTGCATGCAAGCTGAGGTCTAACAACTTGACTGACATTTTCACCGGCCATTTACTATGGGAAGGGACCCATCACCACTCCCACTTTCTCTGTATTCTGGAAGGGCACTGCCACACTCCTTCTCGAGGGGACCAGGGCCAGTGTGGCTATCATGCACACCCTGAGTGCATGGTGCCATGTTTACTTGGACTTACTCAGGGCATGCACAGCTGCAGATCGCTCCCTGCGGTTAAAGAGAAGAGTCTCTC
Organism: Lepidarchus adonis; assembly: GCA_037576955.1. NCBI lineage: Eukaryota > Metazoa > Chordata > Actinopteri > Characiformes > Lepidarchidae > Lepidarchus > Lepidarchus adonis. The sequence continues at coordinate 923,816 of JBBIGC010000104.1, forward strand.
AACCACTTTTGAAAAAGAGAGCTGACTCAAGGTCAGACTCCTTTTGGCTACTGCTCAAGTGAGGCACTAAAGACTGACCAATCACATTTGAAGCTCCAGTGCCATTTGCTTTAGTTCTGTGTGCTATGTGCCTACAGCAATGTATCTAGCACCGGACAATAAGAGTCCCCAGTCTTTTCATCTCTTGGCAGATTCCTGCATATCCCCAATACCAAAGTTCATCTGAGCATGCTCAGTGCTTGCTGTGTTTCCTGGTGCCCTTGTTCCAGACCTGCGGCAGCTGGGGATCTTAACGCATCAGCTGAACCAAAATTAGCACTGACTCTTTTTCTCTCATTCCCTCTTTTGTGTAGTAATCTCCCGGCCTGACTGGCTGTCTCACACAGCCTCTTCTGAAGCCTCCTCTCTGACATACATACATAGTTATCCAACAAAAAACAAGTCCTCATGAATTTTGGAGACTTATTTCTGCTCTTGAACAAAAGTTAAATCTGTATGAATAATTTCAAAATTTCTTGCTGTTTTTTTTCTTCAAAATTTGATGTGCAAGCATGAAATGCAGGAGTGCACTATGAACCATGATGTCCAATCATGCCCAGACACACATACTCTCTTTATAATGCGCTCCTTTTCTCTCTCTCTCTTTCTCTCTCACCCGCACACAGGATTGGGGATGGAGACTAGCGAACCCAGCGCAGACAGACAGGCTGATATAGTCCCATAGGATTCTGTGCATTCACTAAGTAAAAGCAACAAAACTGGAAAACAAAAACAGCCAATGAAACAAAACCCCTTCTCCTCAGGATGCTCTGCAAGGCATAATTCGTCTATTGCCTTGGCTGGTCCCACACACCTCTGTCAATGACTGGATGGTGGTGGGTGACCTTTTGCGGTCTGGTCCAATGACAGAGAAAGAGGAAAAGGATGTAGGCAGAGGTCTTTTCCCTCCCTCCCCTGAAATCATTCCCAGGACCATATGATTTCTCCTCATTATCCAAATCGACTACAGCTAGAACCCAGCATGTCTCGGCCTTACCCCCCACTCATTGCGGGCTGCTTGGCATAGGGGTTCTCCAGTAGGTAGTGGTACTGCTTATAATTGTCCATCATGTACTTGGGTGCGTACATGTGTTCTTTAGGGTCTGAAGGTGGGTACTCCTGCACCGAGCCATCGAACCATCCCCCCGTCCGGATCAGCTCGCGGATGTAGGAAAGGTCTCGCTTGTCCTCATAGTCACCCCAGCGGGGGAAGTCCCCATTTTGAGCAGATACAAGTTTGAGGTGAATACCCTCAGGTGTGAAGCACCAGGAGCAGTGCCAACCAGCGAAGTGGAACGGACTTCCCAGTGACCACTGCACCAGGATATGGCCCGTGTCGTTCTCATATTTGCGAAACCCAGACATAGTGTAGTAGTCGCGCCGGCGCAGCCGGATTCCGTCGTTGTCGTATACATCCTTCAGCATCCCCGTGGTGCACCCAGACACCACCTCAAGTGAACCAAGCTGCTTCCAGAAGAACCCGTACAAAGACTTTCGCATATGGATAGCGAAAGGTTCTGTCCAGCCATCGAACAGCTTCAGAAAGAGGATGCCCTCCTGGGCCGGGATCTCATCTGCATCATTGATGAGGAAGACATCGTCCGGCCGCAGGCCTCGCACCCGAGCCATCCCATCTCGTGTGAGAAACGTACGCAGGTAGTCATCGGCAATCCAGCCATCCTGCCGCCCACCATCGGGAAAGTGGTCTAGGAACACATAGAGGATCTTGTGCCGCACATAGTTGTAGGTGCCGTTGAGTAGTAGACGCAAGAAGCTTAGCGGGCGTCTCTCACCATAGGCTGTGAAGTTAGACTCACACACCAGGAAGAGGTCGACAGCATTGGCCAGCTCATGGAAGCGAACGTGCAGCAGGTCGAACTCATGGTTGACGTTAATGGCGTTAATTACTCTGCGTGGTTTTTCACGAGGGATCAATCTCTCCTTTGTGGGCAGGTTGGAGTGGTACACCATGGTGGGCACACCACAGTATGGACCGTGCCAACCTGGCCGGCACACACACTTCACTAGACGCTTACCTCGTTTGGGCTTTGCCCTTGGGGCACTTGAACCCTCTGTTGCTTTACCTCCAGTGTTCAAGTCCTCAGAAACTTCCATTATCTTCCGTTGGAGTGCCCCTGACATTGTTGGTCTGCCTTTGCCTGTCCCGGCATCGTCCCTAGGGGCTGCCATCTCTGTTCCCTGCCGGAAGCACAGGGCTCCAGCTTTGGTGCGGACAAAGTAGGGTGTGTGGTCCTCATGGAGGGTGAAAGTGCGCTTGTGTAAGTCACCCAGAAACCTAATGGGGTCTGGAATGGAAGCTGACTTTGGTACCAGTTTCACCTGTCTCTGTCGGGCTGGGCTGCTGGGAGGCCACAACATCAGCTTCATACTTTCACTCTGCTGCTGTAGCATGGGGTAAAGATGAAGAATGGATGTAGTTAGACAACAGACCAAAATCAGAGAGGTAAAGAGCAATAAAAGGAAACAACATAAAAGTATATGCATGTATGCATACAAATTAATATGTAATAAAATCACTACCTCAGCAGGATCCACGCTTTTCTGTTGTAGTTTTTCAGGCTTTGCCCATGGCTGTGGTGCTTGGGGTTCTCCTGCCCTTTCAAGCTGAAAGCCTCCTTTTATCCCCACGTCTCCCTCCCCAGCCCTGGGCCTTGTGTCAGACAGTCTCAGGACAGGTGGAGGCCCTTCCTCTGGGGAGGCGCTGGTCAACGGAGTGGCCCTCTCTCTCCAGAAGAAGCCAGTGACCATGATGAAGGACTTGATGTTGGGATATGGGGCTGAGAGCTCTCGTAGCAGAGAGACGTAGTGGAGGGCCTTGTAGTAGTGGAGGAAGGAGATGACACAAAGCCCCACGGTGCAAAGCAAGAATACCCTGTGGCGTCGCATTTTCATCCTGAAACACAAGAGAGAGAGGGAGAGTTAGAAAACAGTGTTTCCATTTGAAATAATCTCTTTTTGAGGCTCCAGAATATGTGATCCTTCAACTAGTCCCCAAAAGCGAACAAGCTGGTGATTACTGAATTTTAATTTGTAATGAATGTCCATTTGGTTTGTTGTTCTTTAAGATTCATCATTAGGGTCATTTAATATCCCTTGTTTATCTTTATCTTCCATATCAAGTACGATCCGACTTATGCATGAAAACCAGACAGCGGCAGAGACACCCAATCTGGCTGTAATAGCATCTGATACTCAGGCTGAATGTCAAGTTGCTCTGGCCTGGAGCCCATGGCACTCCATTTTGCAGCTAAAGCTGGAGAGGTCATATATTTCATAGTGAGATCTGCCGCAGCAGGATGAAGAGAGAGAGAGAGAGAGAGAGAGAGAGAGAGAGAGAGAGAGAGAGAGAGAGAGAGAGCAGGTAAAAGAAGGCAAGGAGTTAGTCTCAAGAATAAGAATCCACAAAGAATGATGATGAGAATAAGATAACTGTGACAGTGACGTGACCCTTCCTGCACTTGTCAAGGAGCCTTCTGGCCCAGCCTCAACCGTACATGGTGTGTGTCAGTGGAGAGAGACAGAGAAAGAAAAAAGATGAGGAAAAGAGAAAAGGCCAGAGTGAAAGGAAGAGAGGAAGAGAAAGAGGGATTATTGGCTTTATCGTGCACTGGGTTTTCTCTAGTCTCGATTTCCTGTTTCTTTCAGAATTTTCAAGCCTTCTTTATTCCATCTGACCCATTCTTCTTTTCCCGGTTCACTTTCTCTTTTTTATTTTCTTCCTTCCTTCCGCACAGTAACAGCAGGGATGGTGTTTAAGGGCTTGGAGAGAGCGTGAGAGGAAAGAATGAAAATTCATGACAGTATGAATAAAAAATGCCACTGACACAGGCATGTGCGCTCAGAAGGAAAAGCCGTTAGCACCTTTTGAAACACACAAAATAAAGACAATAAGTGAGCGCTCAAATGATTACTAGGTTAATAAGGTTATTATAATAATCTCACTGCCTAAAATAATAGATACAAAGAGGGCTTTGATCATCAAAAGCACCGCTTTGAGAACAGAGACGCCAATAGTGAGTGTTAAGTGATACTTGGCCTAGTAGCTTATGGTGGGATGCCTTTTCGGAAAGCTGGGCCCAGAATGTTGTACCTTCAATCCGCCAATCGTGAAAGCAGTGCAAAACACTTGCTGTGAGACCGTTTCCTCCCTCTTATCAGATTCTCTGTTTGTGGTCAGATGGCACAGACTTTCCTGAGATGAAAAGCAGAATGCTTGCAGAATTCCAAGCATAAATCCAAGATACAGTTTAGTTTATATCCTGTACCTTTTTTTACCTCTGAGTTGCTGCTCATTTCTACCTACCAACCCACCAATCTGATACCAGGGACCAGGCTGAAAACAGCAGCAAATGTGAAGAATACTGAAGAAGAAAAATTTAATCCAATCCTGTGACAAATCTATACAGATATAAATATAGCACATTTGGTGGATCTGCATGGAGCAGAGGATTCTGATAATAATCAATATAATAGAAGCCAAAACAGAATAAAAACCTCAATCTGAATTAAAAAGGGAGATCAATTTCAGATGATTTAAGAGAGGTAGTTTAAAACTTTTTAACAACGGATCAAAAGATAAGACTGTAACATGTAAATGTTTCAATCAATCACATTTTGGCATATACGTTTCTCAAATCGACAGCTTACAAGCTCAACTGGATACATTAAAATTGTTTAGGCATTTCAGAGTAGACCAACCACCCCCAAAAACATTTTATGATTTTATATGCTCTTCATTGCCATTATTATGCTATCACTTGGCTAAGATAACAGTAATGGCAACTATTGTGCTGATGGGTGTCTATCCAGTGAGCCAATATGGTAAAACAATGTGAAAAAAATACCCTTAAAGACGTGTGGTGTGCACCTGTCCCACAGATGTTCCCTAATACTACATTACATCCCACACACAGTTGAATTAGATTTCAATCAGAATGGCAAGAATGTGTGCAAATACAGCCAGTCATAGTGTGAGGCCATGTTGTTAGCTTTGTATTTCATTGCTTGGGGTAAAGGAGTGTTAGACAGTTTAAGCCAACTTTTAAATTACACTGGCACATAACCAATACCAGTAGGATATTAGAAAAGAAAAACTTTTATTAGACCCACCCAGTAAATATAATCATATTACCTAGACATTCAGTATAACTATAACATATGAGCAGGATCCCACACAAGGGTTTTTTTCATGCTGCCCTGACAGGACCTGTGGAAAGCTCCAGGGCTCTCAATGCTGCCAAGATCCTTGGGTTCAGGACCGGGGCAAGAACATCACAAACTGCTGACAAACCCCTGGCTTCAGAGCTGCACAAGCAGATCCGTTTACATGGCCGAAAAGCATGAAGCTTTGTCCCTACCGCTGTAGCTCACATCAAAGGAGCCTCTGCATCTTCTTCCGACAGTTATTTGTTTGTAGAGCAGCCTGCACTAATATTAGCCTAAGAAAAAGAAAATCCCAGGGTTGGCCAGAAGGCTGTAAACACACCAATCTGGAAGCCAGTTGAATTAACAAGCCAAATATTTAGACGTATGTTTTGGCAGATTCACCAGTGACAAACAGAGCACTCACTGGGGGGTGAGCTAGTGCAAGAGCAAAACCCCGTGGTGACAGGCCGAGATGTGACTGGACAGTCATGCATTCTAGGGGGGCTGAGGGGGTGAGGGGGTGAGGAGGGAAAGGGGTTGGAACATGATGCAGTGATGCTGGGTGTTGGCACGTGTTTGGGGCATACTGCTCCAAATGAAGTTCTGTCTGGCAGCCATGACGGCAGGGGAGGGCAAGACAGAAATCAACAAGAATAACATTGTGGGTAACCATGGGAGCTGTGAGGCAAAGGAGGAGGGTGCAAAAATTGGGCTTAACACAATAATCCTTCTCAACAAACACAAACAAAATCCGTGCACACACACACACACACACGTCCTGCTGTGAGACGCACACTCGGACACAGGACCACTCGCTTAAAAGGACAAGGACCCATTCTATGCTGCTTGCAGAGTTGACACGGCTGCAGGAAGGTCACAAAAGAACACCGTCATCCTGCAGAGCAATTCTGTGAATTCTCTGCTAAATGGCCAGAAGATTTCAATGTGGAAAAAACACTGCACATGCTCCAAACAGAACAAACCCATTCTCTGAGCAGGGGCGGCTTTCTGCAGGAAACTAGGTCACGGACCTCGCCCTTAGACAATGGCCCCTGGTGGGTGGCGGAATGTTCCTGAAATAGCTGGGATTTATTTATGGACGCAGGGATGAACAGTGTCCACCCCAAACTCTCCAATATCTGTTACCCAGAACTCAAGACAGGCCATCAACAGATCAGATGATGTTCCACGGCAGAAGCTGGGGTTTCTGAGCTTTTGCCTACTCGGCACACACTGTGTCCTTCACCCACTCAGAAAGTCAGAATCCTTACATTACTGCTGCCCTGGGCCTTGACTACACTCGGCCTGCGCAGGGTAGCTTTCCCCTTCCTCTACAATACCCCATTTCAACACAGCAGGGGCTTGTTCATTGCTGATAAATCCCTGAAGTGGTCAGAAGGAGGGTTCTCCAGGGCTAAGGTTTGGAATTTCACCATTGTTGTAACTGGCTGCCAACAGCAGGTCAGAGATCTTTTGGCATCCTAGGCCTCTTGAAGACCGTCAAGGAAATGCTGATCGCAAGTACTGGTTTTAATCTAAACAATCATCTCAACCAGAGGTTTTAATGATCTCGGGTGACTATCAGACTGTTGAAGACCATCTGGTCATCTGTGGTGCTACTGTAAGTATCAAGTAAATCTCTACCTCTACTATTCAATGAATATGTTAAACCTGGGATATGGCTACAGTTGAAGCATGTAGAAGGGTACATATCCCAAAGCTGTTTTACATTGCACATCAAACTAAAGCTATGAAAACACTCCGTCAACAACTGCCAAACCACAGAGTCCAAAATATCTCTAAATCCCAACACAGACACCATGCCACTGCGAAAGGCCTAAAGTCACAATTTGGCTTTGAAGTGTGCTTTCGGTCTGGTGGATACATTACAGGATGCTCTTGCCGTTCTCTGGTTTCATGCCTCATGTTGCTTCACACCCTGAAGTGGCGGCAGACAGACGAAGAACAGAGCAGGGCGCAGACTCCAACTGAATAATACAACAAGACTAAACGAGGAGAGGAGCAAGAAGGGTCCAAAGCTAAAAGAGAATAAATGAGGGCACCAATGGAGGAGGTTGGAGAAGGAGGTGTAAAGAGATGAAAAGAAGAAAGGGTGAGGAAAGGAGAAGGCAAGATAGCAAAAGTACTCATCAATAATGAAGGGGTACTGGACAGAGAGGAGGGGATTTTTCACAGTGGATTGGGCTTCGTAGACAAACGTGTGTGTGTGTGTGTGTGTGTGTGTGTGTGTGTGTGTGTGTGTGTGTGTGTGTGTGTGTGTGTGTGTGT
>JBBIGC010000104.1:965392-981547 GCA_037576955.1 Lepidarchus adonis
TGTGTGTGTGTGTGTGTGTGTGTGTGTGTGTGTGTGTGTGTGTGTGTGTGTGTGTGTGTGTGTGTGTGTGCAAATAAGTCTTTGCATGTTTATGTGTGCAAGTAAAGTGAGATGAGGGGGTGGTAGTAAGTAGGATGTTAGTGTGTGAAAAATGAAGGCCCACACTAGAACCAAGTCGTTTTACATTGTTTTTGTCTTCTTGGCAAAATGAAGAGAAGGACAGAGAAAAAATAGAAATGAAGATTAAGAGGAGAGCAAAATGTGTCATGGTTTAAGAGGAAGAGGGATGATGGGGGAAATAAAAGAGCCCAATAAAAATACAGCAAATTGAAAATTTATTTTAACTATAAATTCAAGATTCAAGATTCAAGATGTTTCTTCATCATATGCTTTGTTATACATGTACAACAAGCAGTGAAATGCATCCGGATCTACTCCAGACTGTGCAAGAATACACTATAATTAAAAAATATTAGTCTAAAAACTTAACACTAAACTAAAACTTAAATTAAACTAGGTTCACACAGAAAAAGTAGATAAGTAAGAAAATTGAGCAGATATAACACAAGCAAAAATGGTCCAGGAGAACCAGAGGTGCAAACATCAAGATACTAACACGGTCAAACTGTGTTCAGAATGTATAACATGCAGTATAAAATGTATATTTAATTATTTAAGTGTTTCATTACACCTAACATCCACATTTAGAATAAAAGGATTTTTAGTCTGATCTGAAGTGAAGAAGGAGGAGCTGTTTGAAAGCATGCTGGATGTTGATTGGCATATTAGAAGACAAGCTAACAAGATCACAGAGGAATAATATGAAATAACAATAAACAAAGTGTCATTTGATGAAAATAGTAATCGGTTAATTCTTAAATTCACAGCAGAATAGGAGTCGCCCATGTAGGTCATGGGTAAGGCACCACATTATGACAATGGCAAGTACAATATGTCTGTTTTTGCAAATGCAACTAATGGAGGATGAGCAACACCTCCGGTATTTTAGAATGTTTGCCAGCATATCTGATGATTTATCTCATTGGAATTACCTGCTTATTATACACCAAAACATGCACACAATGGTCAGTTAAAAGTGATTTGCTGTCAGACTCCCACTTCCACACTGCTCCAACACTGCTCCTACCAATCGTTAATTTTACGTTAATTTATCGGGACAATCACAACGCAGAGATCTTGAGTTTATTAGTTCAACATCTTAACAAATGATCACCGGCCCACCCCATCTGACAATTTTAAACCAACCCCACCTCTCCTACCCCCACTCTGCCTCTGGCTGACAGGCCACAAATCAAAACTAACCCAATCCACTGCTTCAGCAAATCAAAACATCCTCCCCCTCCGCCCCATACCCAACCCTGGTCAACAAATCACAACTTCAACACCACCCACACCAAGTGACAAGTCATTGTCAGCAACAACACAAAATAACAGAATACCTAATGCCATTTCACAATTTGGCAGCACTGCCAGGAACATACTCCATACTCCATACGCCCTGGTCCACAAACATTCCATAATTTTTGAAAATCTAGTTTCCTGAATTTCCACCTCCCTCCACATTAGCCTTTTTAAAAAAATGCAAAATTTTCATAGCCTTTGTGTGAACAGGCAAAACACTTTTTACAAATGCTAACATTACACCTCACAGGACTACTTATCTATTTTATTGAACATGCAGAATTCTGCAAGAAATGTAGATGATGGATAGATGTCAGTGTACTTGATTATTTGGGGATAATAACATGGGTCTTATTTATTTAGCTGAATCTTTGCTCAAATAAGCTCGTTTTTTATGTTAAATTGTAGTGTGCGAGAAGAAAGAGTCTTTAGTTTAAAGTGCGTCCAAATATTTGAATAATGGTTCCTTTCCTATGTGCTTGCCCTGATCCATGATCTTGCCTGATCTGTAGCCATTGGCCTTATTAAATATCTGGGTACTGCTGACTAGCATGTTGATCCTCTTGACTACCAGATCTATCAAAAAGTGAACGGCTCTTTTTTTTTTTTTTGGTTAAATAAATGATTGTTTCTTAATCTCCATGCTGTTCACTTTTATTTTGTCACTACAAGGAGCCAATCTTTTCACTCTTTGGAATGCACTGACAATATCTTGTAGAAAAGAGAAGATGAATGGGGTTGACATAGAATAAAAAGAAGAAGAAAAAACACAGCCAGTCTGTTCTCCCACTTACCTCTTCAGTCTCACTACTTACAAAACCTGCGTTCCAGCCTTGCACTTATTCATTTATGAGTCAGAATGTTTCTGTGTAGTCATTATGCTTTACCATTAAGTCACAGTTATTATTATTGAAGCAAAGCTTTCACTAGAACTCATTCACTCACTCAGATCATCCAGCACAACCCTGCTTGTGCTATTTTGGGCCCTGTTGTGGTACAGAGAGTGTGTTTTTTTCTACAGTACATTAAAATTAGAAAGTGTCATGTACATGTCAAAGTATGGGAAGTAAGTAAAGAAAGTGTCTAGCTAATCCATTGCTTCTCAATTATTTTCTGTTACGCCCTCCTCAGAAGAAGAAAACATTTCTTAGTTATTTCAAAGAATAATTTCATTAACATTGTTTTTCAGTCTGTAACAGAAAAGATTTAAAACGCATATAGTAGTACTGCAACTCTCTAAACTGTTTCTACATTTAAAGTGCATCAATTTGTTTTGTTTACTGCACTTCATATCTCCTACTCTGTGCTGTGTGTGTGCAAGCTCGGTGCAAAAAACCCTGCCACCTACTGTAGTGGATGTGCAATTACACTTTATTCTAGTACGGCAAAAAAACATGTTCCCCGGAGTCACACGCCATTTGAGAAGGACTGGGCTAATTAGTTACATCTGGGGTAAGTCATTATCCTATCAGCAATTTCAAACAGACTTGTTAATGTGATCTTTGACTTGATATGTCACATGGGGAATATGATTTGACAACTCGGAAATGGCCCTCACACACCACCAACCAAAACACATACCGTATTTCCCCAACGATTGGCCGCATTGATTTAGCGAACCTGGTATTGGGTGCTCCTTGCTTAAATGGGGTGACCTATCTAAAAACACAAAGACAATTGCTAAAAGTATCATTCAGTGCACAAAAAGTTAAATTTAAATGTACTGTTTACTGCAGCAATGAACAGTTTAAAAAGCAACGCAAAGCAAAGACAGATTAGTGACTTTAGTTAATTGGTGCTGCCTCTCTTAAACTTTTTCAGCCTTTTGTTACATTACATTACATCCTAGTACATAATACAAGCTGGAAAAAGCTGAATTTAACAGAAATAAAAGGAACAAAAGTTTATTGTAGGCTGGGAAAAGACAAGTTTTTATTTTTCGTGTGGGTGGGGTACCGCAGTACAGCAATGTCAATCATCTAACTACATATAAATTCTTCAGTATAAAATTAGCAACACTGAAATGCAAAAATGATTAGGCTTACCTTTTTTTTTAAATTCTTCAAAATTAGATCTAAAAATGTTGGCAATTGTGACCTGTGCTGCTTTGCTGTCCCTGATGTCTGATCCTCGTTCGTCTCGGATATTGCAGACATTGCTTTGTGAAAGCAACAACCAGGAGCTTAAATTCTTATAGAATGGAGCGGCCTATAATGTGGGGTGGCCTATCGTTGGGGAAATACGGTATACAATATATGTGACCGGTTGCTAGTGGGAATGCGTTTAACATGGTCATTTTGTTCACAAGAGGATGGCATCCCCCATATCTACTGGTCAAAGCTTTTAAAGTTACTGATTGACAGCATTTAGGGTGAAAGGAAAATTGCGTACATTTGATTTTTCTTTCATTGACGACTGCTTTAAAAGGCCTGTCATCATTTAGTCCAAATTGGCAGAAATGGCAAAATTGAGCACAGCGAGAGACATATCTGACCCAGAAAATCAACATAGAAAGCAGAGCAATACTAAAAGCCCCAGATGCAGTCTGGTGAGTGGCTTCCAAGTGGCTGCAAAATGTACAGCATTAAAAACATCTATGACATACAAATAAATAAAGAGAGTTATCTCGGCTCTGCTAAAGAAAAATGCTGTAATTACAGTCATTGTGACTGGATTACAATTGAAGCAACAGCAGCTTTGATGTGTTTATGGGGCCCTGCATCATATACAGTGGAGCAAAAAAGTATTTGGCAGCCACTGATTCTGCAGGTTGTCCTACTTAAGAAGACGAGAGAGTCTGTAATGTTCATCATAGGTTCACCTCAACTGTGAAAGACAGAATGTAAAAAAGAAATGCAGGAAATCACATTGAATTATTTTTAAATAATTTATTTGTATAAGGTGCAGAAAATAAGTATCTCATCATTTTGCTTTTCTTACTGTATTATAATTTATTGTTTTATTGTCCGATCTTTCTCTCTGAGAGGTGACCTTGGATTTTTGAAAGGCGTCATGAAATAAAATGTATTATTATAATCATCTTTTTAAGTGGGACAACTAGCAGAATCGGTAGAGGCAACACGTTACTGATTACTTGTCCTTCAGGTCAGGCATGAACAAAGCACATAGAAAATATTACATGTAGGTTTACACACTACTGAACGTTTTAGGCATTTAAACAAATAGTTTGATGAAAACTCACATGTATATATTTACTTATATAGTCTAAGGCAAACGTTTGGGCACCCCTTGGTAAATAACAGACTTTTTAAAACAGATTTTCTAATTGAAAATATATTAACACAAAAAATACACAAATACAATGTTCTCAGCAAACGTTGATGCTATTGATGATGATATTATTATGGCACTGTGCAAACGTTTGGGTTTCAGACCTTAATCAGCTCATTAGATCTGATGCATGGCAACATTTGTCATTAGTAAATATCAGCTGATGCCAATTTCCAAGCTTTACAAATACTCTGACTCTTCAAACCAGAGAGCTGTGGTGATAAAGTTAAAATATAACTCTTTAGCCACAATCAGCAAAAGCATGTTTGGAGAAAAAAAGGAGCAGCATTTCATGAAAAGAACACCTTGCCAATCCATGGGGGTGGATCTATCAGGCTTTGGGGTTGTGTTGCAGCCAGTGACACAGGAAACATTGCACAAGTGGAGGAAAAAATGGATTCCACTAAATTCTGGAAGCAAACATCACATCTGTAAAAAAGCTGAAGCTGAAAAGAGGATGGCTTCTACAACAGGACAATTATCCTAAACATACCTCAAAATCCATCATGGACGACCTCAAGGTTTTGGAATGGCCATCACAGTTCCCTGATTTAAACATCATTGAAAATGTGTGGATAGATCTTAAAAGAGCTGTTCATGCAAGATGACCAAAGAATATTACAGAACTAGAAGTAAGATTGGGAGAAAATCCCAAGTACAAGAAATGAAAGATTTTTAGCTGGCAATAAAAATCTTTACAAGCTGTGATATCTGCCAGAGGAGTTGTTACTTAGTACTGATTATGTAGGGTGCCCAAATTTTTTGCACAGTGCTATAATAATGTTTTTATTTTTCATTTTTGTTCAATTAATGGCATTAAAAGTAACTATGCATGAATGTTTGCTGAAAATAATGTGTATTTATTTTCCTTTTCAATTACAAAATCACCAAAATCTGTTATTTATCAAGGGGTGCCAAACTTTTGGATGAGACTGTATACAGATGTATGGTGACTGGTGTCGGTTGTTTGTCTGACCTTATATACTTTTTATCAATGCAGCTGTAGTCAGAGGAACATGAGGCTGCTTGGAGATAGTCTTTTAGCATTTACAGTTAAAATGCTTATTACAATGCATTTCACAATTATGCCACAATTTTTGTATAGCCTGCCCTAGCTTTAAGTACTACTGACTCTTCACTGCATAATGCAACACATCCCTTTAGATACAATGTTGGAAATGGTTGAAAAAATTCACCCATACAATGAACCCCAAAAAAGAGAGAATTAGTTATTTGCTATTAATGATATTACTTTATTGATATTAATTATATTAATTTATATTTATCTGGAATAGGTTATATTTAAATGTAGTTGTTTCTGCCTTTGTATTATTGTTTAAAACATTGTTATATCTATTAAATATGTAGCACTTTGATAAAACTTGGTTGTCTATTTATATTTTATACAGTTAATACATTTTGACTGTATGACACCTTAAAAACAGACTGAAATGATGAAAATAAAGTGTCAGAAAGAATTTCATTAATGCAGGGCAGTGCACAGCACAGCGTTCGAAAATGGCTGTGAAATATCAGTCCAAACTAAAGACGTCAGCGCATCGTGCTCAACACAGCAGGGGAAGTTGTACACTTACTGATGTTTCTGCACTGCCAAGAAAGTGAGAGAATGAGCGAGGGGAAGAGAGACAGCTAGAGATAGAGAGAAGGAGAACAAGAGTATGGAGAGAAAGAAAAAGAGAGAGAGGGGAGAGAAAGAGATCACATTATTTGTAAGCTAGGAAGGAAGAAATGAGATAGAAGTTGAAAAGTAGGTAAAGTCACTGTAATAGAGGGAAGACAGTGGGAAGAATGAACAAGCACAGCAGTGAAAAGTGTGTTTGCACCTTTGTGATGGACTGAGGAGCGATTGATCTGTTGTTGGCTGTTTATAGACGGGCTTTCTCACCTGAACTGAGGGAGCAGACAAACAAGCAAGGACAAGATTCAGTGACGAGTGTAAACACACACACACACACACACACACACACACACACACACACACACACACACACAGGTTGAAATGCATTTTTATTCAGTAACAATGTGTTTGTTAACCCTTTAGATCCCAACAGGGTACTGGAACACTCTAGATATCTAAGCATTTTCAAGGCCTCTGCATATCTCACCCACTTTATTTGTGTGATTTATTCAGACATCATATATGTATATATATGTACTGTATAGTGAGAATGTGCACTTCAAAACATATGGAGAGCTCTGCCTTGAACATAAGAGTTAAAAGAGATGAAGAACAATCCATGTCCAACAATCCCAAACAACATCTCACCCACTTTCACCATTGTCAGTATTTCACTAAATATGGTTGTGTTCAAGCCAAGCCTTTTACCTTTCATCCGTCGGATTCAGTTGTAAGGTGGTCAGAAAGTGCTGCCACGTGTGTTATTTCATCATGGCAACAGATTTTTAAAAAACTGTTACACAATATACTGGTAAAATGTTTCTACACAACAATACATGTTGCTTTTGTTACAGTGTATCTGTCCAAAATCTCCAGATGATGGTTTTACAAAACAGCTTATGACACAACTCTGATTCTGTTAGAAAAATGTGTAAAATAAAAAATCCCCCCAAAAAAACATGCAGTTGATGAAGAAGTTGATAAGCGCCATTTTTGTGACTGAATTGATGGAACCTCCACCCTTTGTTCTGATTTGTGCTTTATTTAAAAATTGTCCACCAATCGAGATCCAAATGAGCAGCTTAAAGTTTGGCTTGGATGATGAGTGTGACTGTTTACTTGATACCACACTCTTCTGGGTGTAGAAAATACAATTCAACACACTGACCAATCACTGTCATCTCTGGCTTCGTCATGAATAGTGCTAGCACCTCCAAAACTGTCCAAAGCTCTAAATGCAGCAGTAAAACTCTCTGTCCCTCTTTCACTGAAAACACTCACATTCCTTTCTCCTTTGGGGTAAAATGTATCAAAGTGGCCTAAACAAATTAATTAACAATCACTTAACAATTGTTTGGTTGTAGCATTTGCCTGCTGAACATATGAAGAAACTGTCTTCAGTCATTCGTTTAGGCCTCCAGAGCTGAGTGACAATAAGCTAGCGAATAGGGTTAGACCAATTCTATAAGATACAAATGACCATCAATTTATTGGGAATTATATTTACCCAGCAAAGTTTTTTTTTACTGTTTTGTTTGAACTGAAATTTGACAACTAAGCCACTTTTAAAATGCATTTGTCCTTTAGCTGCAATTGCTGTAGCTCTCAGTGAGACTTCTATCTACCAGCAGGTATTTTGGCCCACTCTTCCTGAGCAAACTGCTGTGGTCATCTCAGGACTGAAGGCTGTCTTCTCCAGACTGCATTTTTCAGATCTCTCTAATAGGATTAATACTGAAATCGAATAAGATTGTGGCTCATCATTTACCATTTAAGAATATCCTGATGTTTTTTGTTGTTGTTATCAGCCATTCTTGGGGGCTTTTAGGGTGTTTTTGTGGTCATTGGCTTGTTGGACAACCCATGACCTGGGACTGAGCCTGAGACTGTATGTTTCACTCCTGAACTCATCCCCTGCACAGATTGAAATCCCTCTGCCTCCCTTTCCAGACAAAATAAAGTTGCCTCAAAACATAACCGAGCCCACGCCATGTTTCACAGTAGGTATGGTCTTCTTTTCTTCAAAAGCTTCACTTCTTTTAATAGTGGAGTCTTCCTGGGTCTTCTTCACCCATTGTTGTTCAAAAGGAGATGGATGGTGTGATCATATTGTGATGTACCTTTACCTTGGAGTTCAGCTTGACCATCTTCAGTTTGTCTATCATCTGCCATCTGCATTTTCCTTCTGATCTGCTGTGTTTCCTCTCACAGCATTGGGAGGTGTGCCAGAGTTCCATGGACCTTAAATACTTCTTAATAAAGCAACTCTAGTCACAGGTATGACAGGCTGCTTGGAGACGGTCTTATAGTATTTAACATTTAACTCATCCACACATGAAGCAGGTTTCATCAAAAATGTGAAAATCATCAGGGTGTTATTGTGAATAAACATTTGATTACTCCTTCAGAACCACCAAGTATTAAAATCTTGTATAATGCACAAACCCACGGACACATACACACACATGCACAGATGTACTGTATATGGACACACTTTCACACATGAACAAACACAAAACCCTCTCCTTGGGCAAGAAGAGGGTCGGAGGGACAGAGTGTGTGTGTCAGTGAGCCAGTGAATGTCAGAGTAAAGGGAATTGATCCAGAACGGATGTCTGTGCCCTGTGTCTGTATAAGGAAAGAACAAAATGGCAAGATCGTTCAACTGTTTCAGAGGCTGCACTTTATTAGGATGTTCACTTTGATGGAATCCACTAAAAGTTATATGCTTCTAAACTGTGAAGAGGTGTCATTGGTCTGCAACAGCGTTTAGGTCTGTTGTACATGTCAAAATAACAGCCTCATGAATAACAGAACCCGAGGTTTCCCAACAGAACATTTAGATAATATAACCCTTTATTGCCCCACAAGTGGTAAATTTGTAACGTTATGGCAGAAAGAGCAGTAACAGAGCATTTAGAAAAGCAATAAATAAGACATTTCTTTTTTTTTAAAAAGTTACAGATAGATAAAAATATCTAAAAGTATCTAAAAGATGCCTGTAGACATGAAAAAGTATTTCATACACATGCTAGAATACACATGCTATTCGGAGGCACAAACACTAATAAGGTCACATAA
This sequence comes from Lepidarchus adonis, assembly GCA_037576955.1. Lineage (NCBI taxonomy): Eukaryota > Metazoa > Chordata > Actinopteri > Characiformes > Lepidarchidae > Lepidarchus > Lepidarchus adonis. Next base: position 974,826 of record JBBIGC010000104.1, read on the forward strand.
ACACTAATAAACACTCACATAAACACTAATGGTCACATAAACACTAATAAACACTCACACAAACACAAGTGGTCACATAAACACTAATAAACACTCACATAAACACTAGTGGGTACATAAACACTAATAAACACTCACATAAACACTAGTGGTCACATAAACACTAATAAACACTCACACAAACACAAGCGGTTACATAAACACTAATAAACACTCACACAAACACAAGTGGTCACATAAACACTAATAAACGTTCACATAAACACTAGTGGTCACATAAACACTAATAAACACTCACACAAACACAAGTGGTCACATAAACACTAATACACACACACACACACACACACACACACACACACAAGTGGTCCCATATACACTAATACACACACACAAATGGTCACATAAACACTAACACACACAAACACAAGTGGTCACATATACACTAATACACACACAGACACACAAACACAAGTGGTCACATAAACGCTAATACACACACACAAACACGCGGACAGTATCCGGTAATAATCTCTGAATATTGAACAGAAAGCCGCCCATCAACAAAACACACCTAAACATAAAAACCCCCACACTGCACACGCACACACGTACACGTACACGCGCAAACATGCACGCGCGTGCCTGCGGGCGCTCCGTTACCTGGATACGGGATGGTGGTCGCGCGCGCCCCACAGTGTTTCGGATCGTGAGCGCGCGCCGCGCCACCGCCGCCGTCTGGTTTCAGGACTCGACTGGACGCAACTGGCGCGCGCGAGAAAGCAGCAAGTTTGGCACGGGAGCAAAAAGTGAGCGCGAAGCCTGATGCCCCAGCGCGCTGAACGACCAGAGCACGCGACGGGAGACGTGACCTCGGTTCGAGTTAACGCACGTGCAGCCTGTGGAGGTGAATGTGCTGTGAGCGGTAAGAAAGTTCAGCCTGCGCTTCGGCTGGTGTAGCGTTCACTTCAGTGTTGCGCAGAAAAACGCGCTGCTTGTTTTATTAACGTGGAAGTAAATTCACTCCATCGCTTTGTTTTCTGTGCAGTTTGTTTATAATGAACCTGGCAAACGGCATCTTTTTTCCATGCCCTCAACTGTTGGTGAGAAGTAAGGGCTCTGTTTGCAGCAAGAGTGCAGTGCTTCTAATAGTGCTGGGTAAGAGTTTGATCTGGATAATGGTTTGTGTAGATAAGTGGTTCTCAGACTTCTCCTCAGGGACTCTTTTATAGCCCACAGTTTGCTCAGTCCCTAGGGCACTGTTTTCTACACAGGGCTTAAGCCTAGTCTGGGATTAAATATTTTGTCCACTGGAAAATTTCTTCCACTGGTCCCAATTTGGGGAACTACTGTGAGAGAGAAGATCTGGACCAACTGAGCACTGGTTTGAGGACCTGCTTGTGTAGGGAAACGGCCATTACTTCTACTCAGAAGTAGAAGTAGGGATTTCTGAAGGCATGCTTGATGGTTCTCCAGAAAATCAAAGGTGCTCAACCCCCCACATGCCCTAAACACAGTTGATTAAGCAAGACATGCTGTGTTCTCTGTCTATAGCTGCTTTGTAACTCCCAGGAGATAATGGAGCAAGTAATGGAAGCTTACCAATGCTTTTCCAGTGCATGATACCTGCCCTACACATCTTAAATTAGCTAGCACACCCTCAGTGTAGCTGGTGGTATTGAACTTCCTGTAACTCGCACATCAGTATCGTCATGTCTGAATTTATGCTCGATTGTTTCCTGTACCTGGAAGTCGCTTTGGACAAAAGCATCAGCCAAATGAATAAATGTAAATGTACCTTCCATGCAACTATGGCAGAGTACATACAAAAATAGCAGCAGGTAACAGGTGCCAGGTAATAAATTTGTCAACAGATCAACAGAAAATGGTGAGTAGAGTCAACGTTGGAAAAATGCACTGGACAAGCGACGTATTTTTTGCGAGACATAGATTTCTCCTATATTAGCTTCAGAATTCCAGTCCAAGAGTAAAAAACCTCATCTTATCATTTAGTGAATTAGTTAAAATTGCCTGAACCAATCATGATGATTGCCTCAGTTTGGGCTTATTGTTAACGTTGTTAATGCACCCAGACTGATCTGTTAAATAACTGGATGTAATGTCTGGTAGGAAGGTGGGCTTGACTGTGGCTGTGAAAATAATGGTGTCAAAAAGAGCCTGTTAATGATTCCGTCTGTCTGTCTGTCTGTCTGTCTGTCTGTCTGTCTCTATACCTACCTGTCCATCCACCTGTCTGTCTAGTAAATTTTTCCTGTCTATCAAACTTTCTTTGTATCCATCTGTTCCTTTCGGTCCATCTGTCCGTACTGGAGCACATCCGTCTGCCTATGTTTCCTCGCTTATTATTTGTTCATCCATCTTTGTATCTGCCAGTCTTTCTCTCTGACTGTCCGTCCACCAAATTACATTTCTGACATCCATATGTCCATCTGTCTTTCAAACTTACTGTCTGTCTGTTTCTCTGTCCAGCCAGAGCTTGTTGATCACTGTGTGCTTGTCCACATTTCTGCTTGACTGTGTGTGTATGTTTGTCCATCTGCTATTTGCCTGTCGTTTAGGTTTACTGCCTGTCTGTCTGTCTGTCACTGTCTCGCCTGTCTGTCAGATGATTTGTGGCAGACGGGAAATTGCCTGATGTTAATCATATTGATTTTGACTCACAAGAGTTATTGATCTTATTTTTTTTGAAGAGGTGGATATCTGTAAATCTGATGGTTTTCATCACATCACAAATACAATGATAGAAAACAGACAGTTTTTGCAGTTTCATTTGTATATATGTACTGAGGAGTCATTGTCAGATTTTGAAAGTGTCTACAAACTTTATCAATCTCTTTTAGTTCCAAAATATCGACCTATTAAGGTGGACAGATTATAATGACACACCTATAGTTCCATTCTGTAATCAGAGTTAATCGTTTCATTGACTCTTCTGTCTGTTTATTAGAGAAATAATAAACATGCCTTTTGATTTGCAAATGGATTCATGGAAGATCCTTGCACCTCATGAGCCCCACATAAATCAAAACGGCTGCCCTTTTGCCCATTCAGGTGTCCATTAATTCAGATTAGAGTCCACAGCTGTTCACACTACTGCACCTTGCTTCACTTTGACTGATGGAGGGAAAAGCGCGACTGATTGATGTCCTCTCCTCATCCCATTGGTGCAATTAGCGTCTCTTCACTAAGCGCTATATCGCTCTCCAGCCGCCAATCTGGCTCTTTCAATAGGAGAGAGACTGATGAAGAGAACGGGGAGAAATAGAAAGAGAGAGAGACAGAGAGGGTTCTATTTAATTATCCTATATCCTGACCAGAAATCCTCCTAATAGTGTTTTGTTTCAGCACTGTGTGTGCTTGTGTGATTCTGGCATCGATTCTGAAGTGTTTATTTTAGCTTCTTCGCACAGCTAGTTTATGGCACAGCTTTCAGAAAGACAAGAATCTTCCATTTAGCCTCCTAGACAGGGTTGGAAGTCAGGCTGCAGGTGATTTTGCTCAAATCTGGCATTGTTGGTTTAAGCTGCTAATGTGAACTCAACTCAGTGTTGCTATTTGTGCTACTGTAAAAAAAAAAAAAAGTCTGAAGCAAACAGGCAAACTGGCTGCATTCCGCTACTGCCACAACTGAGACTCTCATAAAACTACAGGTGAAGTCGTTTGGAACACACAACACCACAACGAAACCTCTGCATTTGACCCATACATGAAGGAGCAGTGGGCAGCAGACATGGGCAGCGCCCAGGGAGCAGTGTTCGGGTGGTACCTTTTCCGGTCCCGCTTCAACAATAAGCAATCCAGCCCCATGACCTACTATTATCTATAAAATTAATACATTTGTGGACCAAATTCTGGCTTCATGGCTGCTGTTTTAGCTGGGAAGCTCAAGCATTGACAAAACATTTCAGTCACACCCCCCTTGTCAATAAAATTTTTTAATCATGCCCCCCTGAGCACCCACCACCATTTAACAAAATTTTCCAATCATGCTCCTCCCCACCCCCGGTCGACAACATTTGTTAATCATGTTCCTCCACACTTCTTGAAGACCCCCCCAACCTATTTTTCATTAGCGGACATGCCCCTGTGAAGGCCACTGCACATCACCGTCCAGTAATTAAATATATACATACAAAAATCATTATTTTATCACACAAAAACAGGTCTTTGGATTAATTATTGGAGAAAATCTGTCAAAACTGATAGAAGGTGTTGCTTTGAGAGTAAGATAAGATCACAAAAGGTTCTGCTAGAACATGTTTAACCTCAAAGCATCTTTCATCTTTCCTCACACTGGGTTTGCCTTATTCTCAGCAGTCATACATTATAAGAAACCACATTAGTTTAATTTAGTTTACTTAACACTCCAGTGTGGTTTAAGGCAAGTTTGTAATGATTCAGGCCTGCAGTTAGCACTGTGCAAAAATATAGGTTTCTATTAACTGTTAGCAGCTTAGCTTTGTAGCACCAGTGTAAATCAAGCCAGACACGTCTCTGTTGATCAAATTGTGCAAACCAGACACACAATGAAGCTCCATTCATCTTACTGACAAAGTGATGTGTGACAAGAGGGGTGTTTGTCTCACCTTTTCTCCTGTCTCTACTTTTTACTACAAAACATGTCTCGCACCATGTTTTTTCAGCAAAGACTAGCTGCTACACACACACACACACACACACACACACACACACACACACTGTTTCGGTTTAATCAATCACACTAGAGTGACAGAAGGCAATTTGTTTTAAACCCACCACTACATGCATAGACATTTCCGTTTTTCTCTCCAGTGAAGTTTCCTTTTTATTATTTCATTTCTGGGAGTCGCAGCGATGAAGTGGGATTCTGAGGATAACAAGAAATAATGAAAAACATTCATATGTGCAGGGTTGGTATACTCTTGAGAATAAGGCCAGTAACATACTCCATGCAAGGAGACGAACACAAATGGCACTGCTTGCGCAATGCTCTGTAAACCCAGGGGCAGCTTATTGCACGAGAGAGCTAAGCACCTTCTTAAGGCCCATCATCCACCAGAGGTTCCCCAAGAGCACTTGAAATGTTCCATAAGAGAGCTTTACATTTTTTGTTTGTCTGTTTTTATGCGATATATCAATGGTAATCAAACAAACACACAATATTATGTTAACAAGCTTGTAAGCTAAAGCTGCTGTTTTAAACATTTCCCACTTGCCTCTTTCAGAGCTGAAGTCATGTTCATAGACACTGTAACAGATGTAATGGCATTTTGAAGCAAGGCCAGACAGTTTTTCATGTCAGGCATAACAATACTGGGAGTCATTTTACTTTTGACATCAACAAACAGACTGGATGTTGTATTGACGTAGCAGCAGATGTGACTGTGGCTTCGAAGCCTCTGGAGCTCATAATGAATGCTCTGAATGTCAAATGTTGATGTCCACAGCAAATTTTGTTTCAAATGTTTCCAAATATTTGATGACAGCAATAGAAAGAATATGCTACAAAAGGCATCTGATTTTTTTGCCAATTTCTTGTACCCAAATATGTCCAAAAATACTGAATACTGTTCTAGAAGCGTAGTAATCAGAATTCCAAGTACTGAACCTGATTTGCATGTTCAGGCAGATATGTACTCATAAGCTCTTAATGATAGTGTATAAATGTGTTTCTCTTTCAGATAGTAATGTTGAGATAAAAGTCATCAGCGTGTGGAACCCAAACCAGTTCACTCACCACTCACAAGGGTGATTAGATATCTCTGTTTTCCAGAGACAATGGCCATCTTTGGTGGCTTCCCTCAATATGGACCTGTTCTCAGAAACATTATCATTTTAAATTACTAAATAAGAACAGACTAAAAACAAAGTACAGGACGCAGAGGAGATGGGCAGACATCACACATTGTTCTTGTGCTTTTTTTGGCTGGTTTATGTCATTCTTCTTCTACTACTAACTGCTTAATTATCTAGTTTTAGAGAAAACTGCTTTGTGCAAAACTTAACAAGGAATTAGGTCATCGCCACAAACATATTTTCAAGCAAGAAGGTAAACCAGGGTTAGAATCAGGGGTGTGGTTATGAAATTGTTCTATCAGGTCATAGGTAGGCATATAGTCTTGCTGCATATAGCTGCTAATCTATCTATAAACATAATGCATCATTTTAATTGAACATAATTGACATGCTATTTGCTTAGCAGACACTAAGTGCTAATGTGGGCTGCCTCTGTACCTTGCCTTACAAATTGTAGATGGGGATTGCGTTGACCTGAAAAAAACATCTCAAAGTCTCTTGCATTGTCAAAATACATGAAAACAGATTTTTTTCATAGATAAGATTTGATTAGATGTTTTTATAATATACTACCTGTCTAACTGGAAATTTCCACAAAAATCTGGTCACCTTACTGCTTACACCTAAGAGAAAACTACACTTCTGCACGTCATTGTTCAATGTTAGGTCTGTTGGAGTACAGGGCCACACTGCTAAAGTAAATAATGTGCAGTTGTGTCAGAACACTGTAACTGTGCCCTGCCATTTGTAAATGACCAAATACAATTTAATATACTAAGATGAAAAGACAGCAACCTGCAGTATTATTTATATTTATTTATACCCTATTACATATACTTTTGAATACCCCCCTCCACACACACACACACACACACACACACACACACACACACACACACACACACACACACACACACACACACACA
>JBBIGC010000104.1:999752-1013590 GCA_037576955.1 Lepidarchus adonis
TTCTTTCTTTCTTTCTTTCTTTCTTTCTTTCTTTTGTGAAATACATTCCTGTACTTAAGCTGCCTCTGCCCTTGCACCCCACTCCCACCTCCCCAGCGGAGTAACAATAGATGGCAGTATGTGTCCTGCCCCCAGTGTCCTGACCCCAGTGAGAGAAGAGTGTAATTACAGACAGGCGATAGGTACAATAACTAGCAAAAAAGGTGCAGGATGGAGAGGCTGGGGCACAATGTGCAGAATTAGAAGGGTCTCTTTTCTTTGTGAAAGCTAATGATTGCTGCCTTTCTGTAACACACGAATGTGCCGGAAGGCTGCATTTATGCGCAGAGGGGTCAATGTGGTGGGTCACAGTGTTTCTAAGGACAGGTCTGATGGTAATTAATAGCTCTTACAGAATCTCTCTCTCTGAGGGTTAGCCAGAGCTGATTTGTCCCCCGATTCTCCCTCCACTTTAGGTTCTGACACTTGGTATTTCACTTTACACTTAATTCGGGAATACTGTGACTCCCTTAAATGCCTTGAATAGCTATTATAGGTTTTCTTTTTTCTTCTGTTTTTTCTCCCTTTCCACAGTGCTGAAACTGCTGAAGATGGCCACAGGGATGCGTGCTTTGCTGGACACAGTAGTTCAAGCTTTACCTCAGGTGTGTAAATGAAGCACACTGTTTAAGTATTCTAATCGAACAGCAGTAGTAAGGTCCTAAATGACTGGGTATCATTTGTGCCTTTCTGTGGTACACTTGCCAATTAAAAGATGAGTTTAAGATGAGTGAATTCACCAAAGGGCCACCAAGACCTAAACAAATGGTTTAGCAAGATCTCATTTGTTTTCCCTTACCCTAGACTAATAAGCTTAAGCTATGTACACTCCTTAACAACCCTCTCAACACTCTCACCCCAAATACAGCTCTTTTATTTTATCTTATATTGGTGAAGATTTGTTTTTGTGGTTTGCGTAAGATACAGCATGACTTACTGGGAGCCAAATGAAGTCAGATGTTGCTGGCTGCATTTTTAGACAACTAGGTCCATATTCCCAAACTACCTCCTTAATGTAGGTCTGCTGATGTACTATATTTTTGTGTCAGTGCTCTCTAGCCCTTGTTTTGTCCATATGGGTGGCCATAGCATTTAATGTTTTGAATTTCCTACAGCTCACATTAAGACATTGTGTGTCCTAAACCACATCAATGAATTTGTGCCACATAATTAAAGAGTTGGATGCAGTTTGCATTTTAAAGACTATAATTATAGAAGATACTGTGCCTAAATTACTAATGTCTGGAACTTTGCAGCAGTTTGAAACTTACGAACAAAAATTGGTCTCCAAATATGTCCTGGTTGTGAAAAATTATGCTCCTTTGACATTTTGCCAACAACATTGGCAAAATACCCTCCAAGACCAGAGCCCTCAGGGTTGAAGTGCTTGAGTAAATGGAATGGAGAGCCAAAAGAAATGGACTCTTACTGGTGTCTTCAAATATTAGAAGGGACTTTGGGAGTTTAGAAAAAACACAAAATTCTGTTGGCAATAAAAAAGAAGGAAAGGAAAACCTGTTTTTTAATCAAAGAGTGCACATGCTTGATGAGGAAGGTACAGCTAATTAGAGTAAGATGAATAGTGCTGAGCTCATCTCTGATGATATCACTCTCCTGTCATGGATGAATACTGATCTATGTCAATCTATGCCTTTACTGTGCCATGTCTAGTCACACGCTCTGGCCTTATCACAAGGACAATTGGGCCAAATGAACGAAGAGAGGGTAATTGAGGGGATCTATCACTTTCTGTTATTAGAAGGGCAGAGATGACCGATTTCAGTAATGACATGCACGCTGCTGCCCTTCATTAAACATGCTTTTCCATGCAATCAGTTTGAAGGTTAAATTTTCTTCAAAGCCACTTGATTTACTTTCCTAGGCAAAAGTAGGTTGTCGGTGGGTGTATTTGATGAGAAAGTTTTATAATCTTGTGATAATGCCATTGTAGCTACGGCACACCCACTCAGAGCTGTTTCCTTTTAGTGTGCTGTAGAATGCTCAAAGCTAATTTGCTGAATTCTCATTCCTGTGACACTCTTATAGCCCATCTAAAGAAGGAAACAGCTCATATAAACTCATAGTTCCATTGCTGTGCTTCCAGAAAGCATATCGGAAACACCTCCATATGTTATTTTCTTTTTTCTGGTGAGAATTCTGATTGTTGTGTATTGTAAACTTAGCACATGAGCATAGTAAGTGTAATTTTTATGTCAAAAAATGTCTGTAGACACCTGCTCACCCAGCTACCCAGGAAAAAACATTACTCCAAAGGTTTGATTGCACTCAGCAATATGAGTGAGATTAGGTATTGATGTTGGATGATTAGTTCTGGATTATAAAAACCAATCCAAACATACTAGATTGAACACCATCACTCCAAAGAGCATAGCTCTACTCCTCCAAAGACCAATGCTATCTAACCTAAAGCAAACCTAAGCAAAGAATCAGCCTACGTGCTACCCTCTGTTTAAGATGTTGAGATCAGACTGACTGCTCTAGTTTGTTCATTTGGCTAGCTAGATAATGCTGTAAATTTGGAAATTTAGACCCAATTCTGTGATCAGTTTTAGCCCATGCGCTATTAGTAACAGAAGCCTAATGTAGGGCAGAGACTAAATGTATGAATTTTGTTTATAGGGAATAAATGTAAGGGCTTACATTTTAACAAGGTTTAAAAGGTAAACAGAATACATTTGAGAACATACATAGAACATTGAATTGATAGTGACAAAAAGCAGTACAAAGAGACCACCGCAGTAAGACAACAGTCAGAGCAGCAGAGATCAGATAAAGGCATGACCAAACAAAAGGACTTAAGTACACATGACAATGAACAACACCTGGCAGAGGTACTGTAAGTACAATGGGAACAGGGAACCGATGGATTAGGTTACAAAAGGGCAGGGCAAAGGCAGGGCTGAGACATAAACAAATACCAGACATGAGAACAGAAGCACAAGGTAGTAGAAAACAAAACAAAACAAAACAAAGAAACATGGCAGAGGGTGGGGGTTGGGAGATTAATATAGAATCTGAAATATAGTCACTTCTTCATTCACTCATGTGAACTCACCAAAAGGTTTGTTTTAATTTATAATATGATGTTATAAAAAATTATAAATTTACTCCTAACCTGTATTATCAAGCTGGACAAAATCCCATGTAGATTAACAATTAATTTTTTTCTTTATTCTATAGTATTTTAGTTTAACATTATCACATTAATTTCACTGTACCTAAAACATTCATGATTGACTAGACATGTTGTATCAGTGATAGCATGATTCTGAGTCTGTCCAAGGAGGGGTTATAATTGTTTGTGTTTTTTTACATTATTTCAAGGACAATAGAATAAAAAAAATCATAATTGTGAAGGATTTATTGCAGAAGTCCAAATCTGATCTGCACTGTGAATCATATCTACCACTGACAAGCTGAAGCCTCAATGGACGGCTGAGTGGTTTAATTTCCTTTATACAGCAATCCACTCTGGGGATTATATCTGTTCAGGCGTTCAGTCAATATAATTTGTTATAATAAAGTAATCCTGAGAGTCCATTCTATGGATTTGGATATAGTGTCTATCCACATGGTTTTGCCAATATCTGCAACATTTGTATTTGATCTCCATTTGTATTTGATATCCCCCCTCCCCCCATGTTAGAGCACATTGGCTTTCTGTATTTCTGGTGGAGCTGAACATGAGCACTAGTGATGGTATGATACCAAATACCGAACCTTCCCAAAGCACATTTCAAATAATTTACTGTGTATAGTATGTACAGTAGTGAGTATGTGTCCCTTTCCTAGTTTTCCAAAAGTATGAACAAATATCACCCCCCTCAAATTGTGCTAGACACACCCATTGCTTATTGCAAAGTAAAACACCATCAACAGTAATCATCATGGTATATCATGATCACAAGAAATTCTATAATTATAAAGAAAGTTTGTATGTTTATTTACAAGTCCAGTCAAGTCAATTTATTTATATAGCACTTTTTACAACTAACGTCACAAAGCAGCTTCCCAGCATTTACAAAATGTGCAGAATCCGGATCTGAACCCAAAATGAGCAAGGCAAAGGCGACAGAAGCAGGAAAAACTCCATAAACTGTAGAATGAAACCTTGGAAGGGACCAAGGCTCAGAAAGGGAACCCATCCTCCACTGATCGACACCGGAGAGTGAACCAGCTAGAAAAAATAAATAAATGAAGTTATACACTGATCAACAACACCACCACCACCTGCCTAATACTGTGTAGTTTCCCTTCATGCATCCACAACAGCTCTGACTGTGGTGCACTGTGTGTTCTGGCACCTTTCTATCAGACTCAGCATTAACATTATGCAATAGCAGTTTCTCTTTGTGATTGGCTCAGACAGAGTAGCTTTCACTCCCCACATGCATTAATGAGAATTGTCGATGTCGCTGATTCTTCATGTGTCCTTCCTTGGAACATTTTCTAAAACCTACTGTTCTGGAGATTCTCTCTCTCTCTCTCTCTCTCTCTCTCTCTCTCTCTCTCTCTCTCTCTCTCTCTCTCTCTCTCTCTCACACACACACACACACACAAACATGTATTATTTATATGACAAATATACAAAAGATTTTTAATAGTTAATAATTTGTTTTGTTACAATAAATTAAATATTTTAAAATATTTAAATAACACATATTTGGAAGACTCCACATTACATTAAGCATGCTGGTAGCACATGAAGTATCATGATTGCATTTATCAATGGCTCAGACTTTTCAAGCATGGGTCATGGCTCACCCCTTTTTGGCAAAATTCATGAGGGTTGTTGATAGGAACAAGAAGATTTCAGAGAACATCTAGAGTAGATAATATTGCGAAAAGATTGAGAGAATTCTGGGTCATCTTAGTGCATGAAGGGCAAGACCGGAAATAGTTGAATGTGTGTGAACGTCAAGCCTTGAGGTGGTACCGCCTAAAAAAACTTCCATGTTATTGGTTTTATATATGTACACATTATACTCTGCATACTAATAATATTTCTAAAATGTATAACATATAAAATGACCTAAATGTAATAATAATGTATGCCATATATATTCTAGAAATGCTTAATTTTTTAAAACAAAATAAAGACATTTTACTTGTGCACTCAGCAGATTTTTCATTCCCTTATGAGGTACTTGTTTGTTTATTTATGTGAGCCATTATTTTCTCGTACCATATTTGTTGTAAATGCTGAGCTGACATAGGTTTAGGCGTAATTCTTTTGATTGCAGTAATTAGCTAATAGCATGCTGATTGACTGTGTTCTGCAGGTGGGGAATTTGGGTCTGCTGTTCATGCTGCTGTTCTTTATCTACGCTGCTCTGGGTGTGGAGTTGTTTGGGGAACTGGGTAAGAGATGCTCTTAATATAAACAACAGCTGTTCGACCTAATTGACCCCACAGGCTATGTTGGCATAGATTACAGTTACTGAACATTGGCAGCCATGATAAAAGTTTTGGTGACTCTTTTGACTTGAAGATCACATAGAGATGAAACATTATGTTGTTGTGATGTATCAGTGAATAGGGGTCCATACAGCTGAATTACTTTCATAATGGCATGATAATTTGGTACAATAATATTCAAAGATATAAATGGAGATATTGGTTTATCACAATACATTTCTGGCAAGAAATTAATGTATTGTTAGCAAACTAGTGAAAAGCCATTGTTAACTACAAGGTGGATGCATAGATACACTGAATTGTGGTGCAAACCATGACTAGATGCCAGCAAATGTTTAGCTTAAGCTGTTTTATGATATTGAAATACATCAGTTCCAGCAAAACATATGGACAACCTTTTACAACATTTGGCATGCCTTCAAAGTATGCAGTAGGGATGTCAAATCCTGTGAAATTTGAACCTTTAGTTTACAATATAATAGCTGGCGACGTGGTGGTTTATAGATAGTGTTGTTAAGCTATTGCTCCAAAATGTTTTTTTTGTCTATGCCAGTTTATTGGGCACTAGCACAAAGTGAAGCAACAACCTAGAGACACAGTTTTTTTTTTCAGTTTCAACTATGTGAGGCTACAATTCCACCAAATTTCATCTGAATTGGTAAAGTAATTATATCATAAAATTGCCTAAAAAATAAAAATTAAAGCACTACTTGACCATGGCTGAGCATTCATAATTAGAAACACACATTCCTCCCAGACCCAGGTTGACCAAAGTTAAATAAAACCAATCATCTCACTCTCATTTTTTTCTTACTTCACCCCTTATTTTAGTGTGTAATGCAGATCACCCATGCGAGGGGATGAGTAGACATGCAACATTCGAAAACTTTGGCATGGCTTTCCTGACACTGTTCCAGGTTTCAACTGGTGACAACTGGAATGGGATTATGAAGGTGAATTACATTGTAAACATTTCTTTCATAATACAAACTAAGTAAACTTAGAATCTCAGTTTGTGAAAGAAAATGTAATCACATTACAGTAGCAGATTTATTTATGAATAATGTTCTTTCATCCTGAAGGTAACTAATGATGTTATCTGCTTTGATATTCAATATGACACAGCAGCTAGGCCATTTATTTATTTATTTATTTATTTTAACCATCTATAGTTGCACAGGATGGAGTTCATCTGGTTGTGCACTGTATGATGCTAGGATGGGACATTTTAAATTGCTTTGAAAGTGATACCTTCAAGCAGTGCTGGACCTGCAGAGAAATCAACAAGCAGCAAACTAACAAAAGCAACAGCAAAGTAAAAAGCTCCCGTTTTCCTCAAAAGCCTCCACAAGAATCCCCAGGCTGCATAAACAAGAGCAAAAGCTGCAATGATGGAGGAGTTGGTACCATTGACTGTATATACCAGTTTTTCTCACTGGATATAGGTGATGAAAATTGGAAATGGTGATGCCTTTTAGAAATTACATGATAATCATGTGTAGGTTCATAGGTGTCTACCATTTCCAGCTATTATAATATTGTCAGTAAGTTATTGAAAGTAATAAAATGCTTATCTATAACTACATAATGTGATTAATCATGATTAACTACCCAGTTAATGGGACCGCTATTAATTATTTGTCATTTGACGACCATGGTATATTATTATTATTATTAGTAGTAGTAGTAGTAGTAATAGTATTATTAATATTAGTATTTTCTGTTCCAGGATACCTTGCGTGAGTGCCCCCCTGGCGACACCTACTCCTGCAATGCCAGCTTGCAGTTCATCTCCCCCATGTACTTCGTCAGCTTTGTGCTGACCGCCCAGTTTGTGCTCATCAATGTGGTGGTGGCCGTGCTGATGAAGCACCTGGACGACTCCAACAAAGAGGCTCAGGAGGAGGCAGAGATGGATGCGGAGATTGAGCTGGAGCTGGCTCAGGGTGGGCTGTGCTGTCTGGGGGGGCTAGCGGCCGCTGCTGGGCCTGGCCTTGGGGTAACAAGTGGAGGTGGTGGTGGTGGTGGTGGTGGTGGTGGAGGTGGTGGTGGAGGTGGTGGTGCTGTCCAGGAGAAGCCGGGAGCAGTTGAATGTGGGGGCAGACAGGCGGCTATGGTGGGCGCCCATGTCCATGCCAGCCAAAGTGGATACACACCACAGAGAGGAAGCCATGACTCGCATAACCACAGGAAGCTGTACTCACCTGCACAGGTCAGTTTCCTGCTACATTTATTGGCTGTCAGAGTTAATGCATCAATAACCAATCAGCAGCTTTGTCAGACTACATTGAATGTTTTACTGATCAACCAATAAGCAGCAAACAAACAAAAGCAAAGTGGAAAGTTCGAGATATTATTATATAATCATTTATAATATATTATTGTGTTATATAATTGAATGTAATCAAATATAATATATAATGTAATATAATACATTTAGAGTAAGAAACATTGACTGTAGACCGATCGGCCATAACATTAACACCACTGACTGACAAAGTAAAGGACATTCATTACAGTGGCATCTGTCAATGTTTGCTAAAAGAATACACCAAAATATGTTATTTATCAAGGGGTGCCCAAACTTTTGTTTGACTATATTTGTGTGTGTGTGTGTGTGTGTGTGTCCTGACATTGGTGTTGCTAGCTCACCTTTGTGCAAAAAGTGATAAAAATAGCATGGATGGGCCTCTTCCTGCAGCACCTGTTGACTGCAGTGATTGAGCAATTTTAGATGCAATAGCAACAAGGCCACTCTTCCCCACTCCATCAAGGTGGGACCATGATTACGGACGGCAAACTCCTCAGGGTCTATTTATAGAGGCACATTCAATCTGGAGTGAGAACAAGGGGGTGAGGAAGATGAGATGGGGGGAAAGCAGCATTTCAATAATTAATGTGTAAAAGCTAAAATGGGAAAGAAGCAGCCTTCAGACTATAGCCAAAGCAAGAGTCTGAGATTTGTTTACATGCTGAGATGAAGACGGATAATGTATTGTTTAAGAAAGCACAGATCCAATGATACGGGATAAAGAAAGCTGGAAATGATAGAGGGTGAGACAGTGAAGAGAGGTACTGTACAGGAAGCAGGGATAGAAGATCAAACCCCATCCAAAGCCAAACTGAAACTAGAGAGTCAACAGTAGACTGACCAAGTAAAAGCTTCCATCAACTTTGTGCACATTTTGCAAATTATCAATTACAAATGTGCTATTAAAAATAATAATAATAAAATAAGAGTAGAACTTTAAAAGTGCTGCTGCCATGTGGTTTTGGGGGAAATATACAGTATGGTTTAGTTGACTAGTTTAACTAGTTTCTTGTTTTTTTTTTCTTGTTTCTGTTTTATTTATTTATTTTCTGGTTGAGGGTTAAATGTGCTCCATTCATGGTATGGAATTCCAAACAGTACAGTTTTTGAAGAAATGTACTGAACTCTCCAAAAGTGGTTGGGACAAAATGGAAAGTGAAAAGGTGAGGATATGTCAGTAGTGTCCCCAGTGAAAATTAAACATCCACATGGTGTAAAAAATGAGTTAATTCATTATTATTAATGTAGTTTCTGTTATTTTGAATAATAAAAAAATAGAAATGCATAATAATAATAATAAGAAAAAAATTAATAATAATAATAATCATCAGAAGAAGAAGAGGAAGAAGAAAATAATTGTACATCCTTTATATTACAGTATAGAGAGAGAAGAAAAAAGCAGGGATGAAACGCAGCAGAGTGAGTGGCAGTTTGATCCTGCAGCATGTTGTCTGCCGCTCTCTGTCACTCAGACCTGTTTTCCAGCTGCCTTCCTTTTTACCGCAGTAACGAGAGTGAACAAGAAGGGGGGGGGGGGGTGTTGGAGGGAGGCACAGGCTCCCCCTGTTCACCTCAACTTTCTGTCTCTAATGATGAGTTTTGATCACATCTCCTCATTCTCAGAGACGTCACTCTGAGGCGCTGGCCCGGATGGGGCAGCAATAGCATGATGTTTAACATGCATAAGAATTTCATATACAGGAAACAATCCAGCAAGTCCGGGAGCGTGGGGACGACTGTCACACTTATTGTCTGTGCTGCTTGTTTAGACTTTTATAGAAGATGAACAGAAGATGAGCAGCAGTAGTGCAGGATGAACTCGGGTCATGAAGGGTTCAGATTAATTTCTTGTTCCAACAAATCTGATTCAGCTCAACACTTAATTGCCAGGTTAAGTGCTGTTTAGACACAAAATGGATTAGTCTGTGGCTACACATCATAAGCCATTTTGTACAGAACAAGGTACATTACTCTGTCACCTTGTACCTAGGGGGCAGTGGTGACCTGGTGGTTGGACTTTGCCCCCGAGATCAGAAAGTTGCAGGTTCAAGTCCCAGCCCGGGCACCACTGAGGTAAACCTTGAGTGAGGTACCGCCCCCCTTTCACTGCTCCCTGGGCGCTGTTGACTGCTGCCCGCTGCTCCATGTGTGCCCGTGTGATGAGTTAAATGCAGAGGACGCATTTTGTTGTGGTGCACTGTCTGCTGTGGTTTGTTCACAAAATCACTTTCACTTCACGTTCACAGCATTACATTCACTTTACAGTATTTTAAAGTGATAAAGCAGCTTAGAAGCATCAATGTATTGGGCCAAATATCATAAGGCAACATAGGCAACAGCTCCTTTGTTTCTGACTTGTTCAAAAAGCATCCGTATAACAATTTTCTCTCACAAAAACTAAAAACTTGACCTCAAAACAGAAAAAACATAGCTGAAACTATCAGCACCCCTGGAATTTTGCACCAATTCTCCCAGAAGACTATTGCAATTACACATGTTTTGCTATACAATGTTTATCAATGCAAAAAATGCAGAGAAAAAAAAAACCCAAACAAATGTTTACATAATTTTTACAAAAAACGGGGTGGACCAGATTATTGGCCCCTTTTCAAAATGGTGGGTAAATCATCTAATTTCAAGCATATGATGCTCACTTAAACTGACATGTGCTAAGAAACAGGTGCACAGGTGCTGGGAATATAACAATCAAAGTTGACTCAACCTTTCTGTTGTGTATCTGTGTGCCACACTAAGCTTGAAGAACCCAAAGAAAAACATAGAATTGTCTGAGGGGTTAAGAACAAAAATTGTGGAAAATACCAACAATCTCAAAGCTAAAACTCCATCTCTAGAGATCTCAATGTTCCTTTGTCCACTGTGTGCAACATGATAAGCATAATAAAACATATGGCACTGTAGCTAATCTCCCAGGATATGGACAGAAGAGAAGAATTGCTGAAAGACTACAACTCAAGATTGTCCAAATAGTGGATAAACAGCCCAAATTCAAGCTGTTCTCCAGACTCGGGGTGCAACAGTGTCAGCTCAAACTATCCATCTACATCTGAATAAAATAAACGGCAGGAGACCCACCCAGGACCCCACTGCTGACACATAAACATAAAAAAATCTGACTGACGTTTGCCAAAATGTACTCGAGAAAGCCAAAATCCTTCTGGGAGAACGTCTTGATGGTTACAGGAAGCAATTGGTTTCTGTTATTTTTCCCAAAGGGTGTGCAAATAAATATTTTCTAGCTTTTTGTAAAATGATGTCAAATTTGACTTTGATATCTGTTTTTTTGTTTTGATCCAATGCACATGAAGGAAATAAACATGTGCATTCCAATACATTTGTAATTTCAATAGTCTTCTGGGAGAAATTGTGCATTTTCTGGAAAAATTCCAAGGGTGCCGATAATATAGGCCATGACTGTATAAGAACATTAATGTAGAGGATGGGTAAATGACCATAATGGTGGTGATTGTATCAAAACTGTGGTATGCCCTAAAATGTCAGTGATGGGGGTTCTTGTTTTTCAGCAAGTGTAAGTGTGCACCCGGTAGCGATTCCCCCAGGGCCTTGCGTGGGCTTCATCCAAGCCTGAGGTTTTTCTATATGACAGGAACAGTAGGTTCCTGTTCCATTTTTTCTGTTCGTTTACCAGACAAAACACTATCCAGCAATTAAAACACAGAACACAAGAGCAACTTCCCCCAGCCGTGGCATGCTTCCAGACTGAGAACTTGGCCTGGTAATGTCAGATTAATGTAATTAGTGGTTTGTTCTAAGCATGAGCTCAGGACGTCTGCTTGGTATTGCGTTAGATTTGTGTAAAAAGTTTCAAGTAAAAAAAAATTAAAATGCTCACAGGTGAATTATAGTCTTTCCCGTTTGCAGGCATTTACTAATGTGCACAGAGTGAGTCCTCACTCACAAATTCAACAATTTAATTTGCTGAACTGCGAGTGAGAAAAATCAGATGTGAGAGTGTCATTTCACCACAAAGCGGTAGCCTCAGTGAATTCTGCTGCCACAAATTGTATTTTTCCTCATACAAATCATATTTCTGCTCGTACAAAGCATATTTTTTGCTCGCCCAGATCTGACTTTTGACTATTTGAGGAAGACATTACCTCTCTCATGATTTTCACCTCAATGGACTTCACTATGCCTCGATTGACAGCTTCCCTTATCTAAACATTTGGTGACACATATCACAGATTGCATCCTAGTTTTCTACCCATGAACAACTACATTCACACCAGAATAAGCAATTTGACTTGAATCAGTTTAGGACCCAGCTACACTGTTTTTCAACATCTAGCTACTGTAGCTGAAAAATATATAGCTATTTGTCAAATCAGTCATGTATTAGTTAGCATCTACAACACTTTGTGTACCACACTTTTTCCAGTAAGTGAAGCTGTCAATCAAGGCACATCATTATTGTCAATCCCTGGCAATTCTGTGAGTCCAAGAAAGCACAATTAGCCAGTGTCTGGATAGGTAGGATGGCCCTCCCTCTCCCCCATCTCTTAGCATCTGTTAGCTAATGTTCCAACATTTTTAGTTAGTGTTCTCTTCCAAACATGTTGAGCTGTCCAGTAATATTACATAATACAGTACGGAAAGCTGCAGTGGAGCATGTGCCACAGAGGAAGCAAATGCTTGGTAGCATAATGTGACTGAGAGAGTCCTAACAAATGGGTGAAAATTGGGCATGATTGAATTAGGGGGAACAAATCAGAAAACCCTATTAGAAATGTATTGAATAATATAAAATAGAAGCAATGGTTAGATCCTGTCTATCTACAATACTGATCAAGATTAGCTTGAAAAAAAAGTTTAAAATTCCTTTAAATCACATTTTTGAAATGGGAGTTATGTGGTGACCAGCAGCAATATCAGATTAGTCTGAAGTACTTAGGCCTTGTTTTTCGATGGTATTCGAGACTTAACTTTCCGAGGGTTAAGGTGTTGGCAGATGCCAAGTACGATCAATCGATCCCTTAGCATGATGCCGGGTGAGGTGGATTGGGTGAGAGTTGAGAAACTGTTGTTGGAGTGAATGTGTGAAGAAAGCTTATGAGTTCACAAGAGTGCGGTGTGGTTGTGAGGCAGTAGGGGGTAGTGCTACCTGGAGTCAACAGGCAACTGGTATATATTTGACTATTTGTAGCACATTTTAGATCATGTTAAAGATATGTATGTACACACAAAGAATTTGTCTCTTTAGTAGTTGAATGAATAAGACATACAGTACATTACAAATAAGTAGCAACAAATAACAGACAATATATAATACATTATATACAGAATGAATATATGTGGATTGTGAGGTATACATATGCCAGAGACACAATATACTGTATGCTTGTATGGTGCAGTACAAAGTACAGGATGCAATATGCATACAATAATTTTGGGACTTTTTTGTTCATCTTTTTGCAGGAATATCAATGGTTCATGGACTTTCAAGTCATGCACCAGAAACAACCACAGCTACATCTTTCACTCAGTCCATGCACAAAGCTATCTACATGAAACACATCGGTTCTCATCTAGGCTTTTTTTCTAAAGCACGCCATGTTGACCCCCCAACAAAAAAAACATAATCAAATACAAATGGCCCAATTAACTCGACTGCTTTGAAAATCCTAAGTGTTAGTGTTCTTACTGCTAACACACAGGGAAGGCACCCAAAGGCTTGCTGAGCTCACTCTTTAATCTGCAAAGCACTTTCTAATGCGAACACATAATTAATAATACACATGCAAGGATTTTGTAACTCCATTGGGGCTGCCTGGTATTTGAAGAACAACCCTTTTTACTTGCTCCATGCCAAGCAGAAATGCCACTGAAGCAGGGCAAGATAATACTTAATGAAATTACACTTCCTGATTAAGTACTTGCACTGCAGGCCATAAGGCAGAGGCGACTATAAAGGAAATTGTGTATGTGTCTCTCTCTCTGTGTGTGTGTGTGTGTGTGTGTGTGTGTGTGTGTGTGTGTCTGTGTGTCTGTGTGTCTGTGTGTCTGTGTGTCT
>JBBIGC010000104.1:1043472-1054766 GCA_037576955.1 Lepidarchus adonis
CTAATGTTTATCAGTACATTGCAGAAAATAATGAACTTTATCACAATATGCTAATTTTTTGAGAAGGACCTGTAGTACTTGGGTGGTTATTTTTTTCAGCAAAGATATAACACAGACATTGCACAGGCATGAAAGCATATGGGGCTGGTACAAAAGTATCAAGCGCAGTGGTGTTGCTATGGTTTTTAGACATTAGTGCCACTTGGTGAGTTGGCCTTATACTGTATACTTGCATTACGTTTGTATATACATTGGTACCATAATTTCTCTAATGTTATACACTTATATACCATTATGCAAATATCATACATGTTCATACATTTTTGCAATTCACCAACATGTAATATTTAATTATTTCCTCAATAAGTATATTTTTATGTATATTTTTTGTCACATATTTACCTGAATTTTTTTTTGCTAGCTTAAGACTTGTGAAAGTCTGGTAATGTTTTAGATTATAATTATGCAGAATAGAATATTCTAAATGACTCAAAAAGATTTAAGCACCACTGTACCACAAGTTTACAGGCAGTAGTGTGCGGTGATTCTTGGTATAGGATAACTGCTACCGATCAGTTTTGTGGCAAGTAAATAACCTGAGTTACTGTAAATGTCTGAAATAATGAATACACATTTTGTTTTCTTGCAGTGGAGGCTCTCTTCAAGCGCAAACACTGATGGACCCTCACATGATTTTTCGTCTCAATCTCTGCAGCTAAAGGCTTGATTAACACTACTTGTTTGTGGTTATTTTAATTCCCGTTCAAAGGTTAGAAAGTTCCATTAATGGCTTTTAGAGCTAAAGTTTAATTTTGAATTCTGTCAGTTGGAAAGTGTAAAGAAATAAAAATAATAATACTGGATTACAGCTTATATATGACATTTTTTTGTAGAAAGAGTAAATTAAAATAAAATGTATAACTCTTGAATTATATAGATTTTTTTTTACTGTGGGATATTTAGCATGTTTGTTGGGTTTTTATTTTTGCTTTATAAATTATGCCAATCCATGTTTGTAATTTGTGCTTTGAACTAGATACTGGAAGTTCTCCACCATATGACCATTTACTTTTCAAGCATGAAAATGTATTATAATTTACTTTAGTACAGTCAAACCCCATTAGCTTGCTCCCCGTTAGCTCGACAACCTTGATGATCCCTATGAAAGGCTGCAGAACAGATTTTTTCCATGTTAATTACCTTGTTAAGCCACCAACTTCACCCCTCACCCTTGCCACAACGTGCGACACATTCCGATTTATGCATTTCTCCATCTATAGCTCTCCAAACTTGGGTCTGTCTAGAACACGCCAAGTTGTGCTAATTCTATAGGCCGGCTGCTGCTGCTACTGCTACTGCTGTTGCCACTGTTTTTTTCCTCATTATTAGCTCAAGCCTAATTAACTCATGCATGTTGCTCTGGAGGCTTTATTAAAAGCTGGCAAAATGCTAGCATCATGCAACACTCCTGTGATCTGTTATGATAGCTTGCCAGCTCCACCTCTTGACACATTTAGGGCCCAGACCAATAGAGGCGAGCTAATGGGTTTTGACTGTACAATGAAATAATAGTATTTTAGTATTTGAAAGATTATACACAAGAATTGAACACAATTGAAATGTTTCTAATACATTTATCTACCAACAATATATTTCTGTCTCCAAGATCTCATTGTAGCAAGTCTTGTTTTTTTGTTTTTGATTCTTTAAAAGTTATACAATGTGATTTTCTGGATTTGCTTTTATATTCTGTCTCTCACAGTTGAAGTGAACCTATGATGAACATTACAGACTCTCTCATCTTTTTAAGAGAGACAACTTGCAGAATCAGTGGCTGCCAAATACTTTTTTACATTTTTGCCCCACAAAAAACTTTTTTTTAACAATGCCTATATAATTGCTGTCAAATTGTGTGGACATCTGTGTTAATCTTTATAGTACTTACAGCAAATGTACATCAGATGATGGAGCCAAGCAGCTTGTATCACTGATGTCTGAAATGGCACCCTGGTGTTCAAAGCCTGGTCGGACGAAGTGAAAACTCATAAATCTCACTCGTCATGTGCTGTTGCACCTATGTGTGAGTGGGAGAATGTTAATAGGAGAGAGAGGGAGAAGCGAAGGGACAGACAGAGGACGGAACAGTAGAAGAGTGTACTTAGAAGAAGGGTAATTGTGCAGGAGAAGCAACTTTTACCATTGACAGAATTCTGCCTAAAGGACCTGAAAGTTCAAACCCTGGATGGAAAAATTAGCGGTTGTCCAAATCTCGGAGGTGACACAGAACCAGAAAAGATATTTTTGGATGTATAGATGCTCCCGATCATCGCCTAGTCCATTGACCTTGGACATACCAGCGCGATTTTGCAAGCTTTTTATTGAATGGAACCAGACCATGGCTTTGTTACAGATTTGTTTTTTAATGTTGCTAAGAACTTGTCTAGCATGTACAAAATTCTGTCACTGTCAAGTTCACATTTGAAACAAAAGCAGGATTTCAAAGATCAACATCTCAGACTCCACATGGAATATACATCGATTTTTACTCCTTAAACTCTAAGGATTGATTTTTTCCAAGAACTTGTAACAACCTACCTGAAATAGTCATAGCAATTCATGCCAGTCCCAGCTGGAAAACAGGCCTTTACAATAACGAATGGATATTAAGGCAAAAGTTTCAGAAGTTTAGCCATGGGCCTAGTGGCTTTCCCTACTAGAAGGTAAACCTCTTGAATATATTTGGCCTGATCAGTTGACCTTCATTGTGTGGATCATGAGTCTTACAGCCAACAGCAGCATCTCTTCCCCAAACTCAGGCAGCAGCGGGGCAGGAGGTGGCTCAATAGGAGGGGGTGTAATGTGGGTAACCCCCTTGCTGGGTGCCACACTTATCACCATGTGCATCCTGGGTGTGGCAGGCAACCTGTACACGCTGGCTATAATGCACTCAAAAGTACTGCGGCGTGCTGGCTCAATGCACGTTTTCATTGTGAACCTGGCAGCTGCTGACTTGCTCTACCTGGCCACCATTCCCTTTGTTGTGTGTACCTACTTTGCTCATGACTGGTTCTTTGGCGAGACAGGCTGCCGGGTGCTCCTGAGTCTGGATCTGCTGACCATGCATGCTAGTGTTTTTGCGCTAGTGGCTATGAGCATTGAACGCTATCGGGCTGTGGCTGCCCCATTTCAAGCCCGTCGGCATTCTACCATCCGCAGGCACTGGTTGGTGGCTCTGGGCATCTGGACTGCTGCTTTTATACTCACGCTACCCATGATGGTGATGATCCAGCTACGTGAGGGCCGTCCCGGTGCAGGTGGCCTGGTCAAGCGTATCTGTTTCCCAACATGGAAGCTAGAGGCTTTCAAAGCCTATCTGACTGTTCTCTTCTTCACTAGCATGCTTGTGCCTGGTCTGGTCATGGTGGGGCTGTATGCAGGGTTAGCAAAACATTATTGGGCAGCACAAGCTAATCTGACCCGAAGAGGAGGAGGAGGAGGAGCCGGAGCTGGACGCAGAACAAGGCTCAAGCACAAGGTGGTGGCCATGATCTTCAGCATTGTGGTGGCCTACTGGGCTTGCTTCCTGCCCTTCTGGGGCTGGCAGATGGCCAAGCTCTTTACATCGGAGTCGCTACGCTCACTCTCCCCTCCTGCTCACACCTACATCAACTTCTTTGTCACCTGCTTGACCTATGGGAACAGCTGCGTGAACCCACTTCTTTATACTTTACTCACCCGCAACTACAAAGACTACCTGGCGCAGAGGGGTCAGTCCTCGGCCTCCAGTCGTGGTGAACAGGTGTCGGCTGCAGGGATTAATGCATGAGATAACTGTGGGCTTTAGTATTTGTTCTTGATGCCCCGGACCTGAGCATCATTCTGCACATCAACTCCTCCAGCAGAAGTTGTACGGTGTATTGTTATTTCATATGTTGAGGCGCCTCAAAGTCCTACTGGTAATTGTGTACCATTTAATTAAGTCTATATCTGGGCTTCTTGCCTGCCTGTATCTCAAGAGTAAATATGAAACACAAAGGTTCTTTTCTTCCTGATAAAATTCCCAGTAGTCGTACTGTAGCTAATGCATAAAAATAAACATTGCAAGTTCTGAAACACAGGACTGTTCATTTTTACACTTAATAGTTTATTGTTATGGCGCTGGCAGGTGGCCAGGCAATTTATTGAAAGCCTGCAGGAGCAGCATCAACCTGTTGCTCTACATTTTATTTAAGTAAAACTACAAAACTTTTTAGGTTGTGGGGTTAAATCATTAAGTTCCAGCAGGTTGCAGGGATTTCTGTGCTGTGCAGGATTATTAGTCAGTGCAGTGGATTAAGTGGGTCCAAATTTCGTTTAAGACCTAGTTAAGACTAAAATGGATGCACTGACGAGCTATGCAGGGAGATACAACGTAGAGCATAAATTGAACTTTTTTAAGACCATTTTGAATGATTTTGACCTTTTACTAAATGTCAATGGGCCTGTATTCTTCATAAATGGTGCTTCAGTTGATGGCAGTTGGAAAGTGTCTCAAATGTGATGGATGACTGAAACATTATAAGCTGCTATTCAAAGATGTTCAGTTTTACTGCAGACAGTCAGGTTGCCATGGATTCAGATGCATTTCCATAAAGAAAGTGAGGTGATATATACCCATAATCCAGAGCTTTATGTTCTCTTCATATTAGTTCATTCCTTCAGATATTATTTTAGGTCTGATGATGTTCTGTAGTTACTGTTAGCAAATCTGAACCAGATGCAGATAAATGTTTTGGAATGGTGTGTAAATGGTGAAGTTTCTTTAGCAATTCTCTTAAGCTTATAAAATAAATGATTTCATACTCATAGCACTTACAGTGCACTAACTGAGCAGTGATTTTTCTGACAGTGAAGCACTAGAATTAATTTATATTGAATACATACTGAAATGTAAGAATGTGTATGAATTTAAATGAGTACAGTCATCTACATGAGTCACTTTTGATCACTGTTTTCATTCATGTGCTGCCAGTTTCAAACTTTACGCAGCATTTCAAGCGAGTTCAAAAAAGCCTTTTTTCTGTTGGGTCATTGAAAGGCCTCTTTGGATGCAGAATCATACCAAATCATAGCTGAATCAGTAAGGGCAAGCTGCTAAGTGCCGGAGGTAGCAAAGCATTCTGAAACTAATATTTCCATTACCATGCTTTATACATTTTAGAGGCCTTCTCCTGAAAACCCGTGTCCCATTCACCACATGTTCTGTTTTTAACTTTGGCAAATTGAACCACAAGCATAGTAAAGAGAACACCAGGCACAAGATGACTAGATGTTTAAACAAAAAAGGTTCCCCTGAAGTAAGTCTTAATTAATGGCATATGGAACACCTAATAACTTTTTGGTTCAAAGATGGTGTTTGTTCAAATATGTTGAAGTAATTAACAATTTCAATGGACTGTATGTGTGAGTAAGTGTGTATCTGCCGAAGTATAAATATTCCAGTTGTACAAGTCTGAACTGCTCCCTCAGTCTCTGGAATGTTTCTCCAGGCCACTAAATTCCTCACTTGCAGCCACAGCATTTTCGGGTAGCTGTGCAAATTACTCCTGAGACTGTGGTTCTTCCTGGGCCAGCAGAAAAAGACTGAGATGAGACTAATAACTTGAACAATGCTAACTGAACCATGTTCACCTTTGACACACTCAAATCTGCAATTGTTTGAATGGTGAAACTGAAGAGTCTGAGACTTACTGAATCTGAAAAATCGCCTCCTGACCAATTAATGATAATCATTGATGAATGTGGTTGGGGCAAAGGCTCACTGGTGCTAACTGCTGAGTCAATGCTTAAGGTGCATTTAAAATTGTACTGTTGTAAAAATGCCTGATTTTAGTGGTGCTCTAGAGTAGGCTTTTCTGGTTTAGACATGAAAAACCCTTTCAGGGATCTGGAAAATGGAAGTAACTATTAAAAACTGCACTTTTTCCTCATTAGCTGGCTAATCCAGAAGAAAGCCACATAGCTAATTGTGGTGTGGGGAATCCCAGTAGTCTTAGAACAGATTTGCAATTGTAATTTTGTAATATCGCAGTGAGAGATCACACTGTAGTGTATGAGTTGAATTAGAGTTGTTGTTTGTTTTCTTCTTCTGTATTTATTTTGCATCCAGCACTGTTGAATAGGTGAACCCTAATTTTTTTTTCCAACTGGGAAGATGGCAAGGGACATAGACTAAAAGTTAAAGCCTAAGTCTCATGTCAGATGCACAAAGGCAACCTTGTTTAAGTGATTTACATCATGGCAGACTATAGCAATAACATTCATCATAGCATAATTATGAAGCCTAGCACCACGGTTGTCTTTTCTTGTCCTATATCCTTTCTGTTTTTGACTATATGAATGCAGCCTGTGTGATTTATGTTGCCTATATACTGAAATGCTACACCTCAGTACTGTTATTTTCTAAAATCAGAAGTAAACAGAATTAAACATAGCATGGCTGCTGGTTGATTTTTCTTTTGTTTCTGTTTTCTTTCTTTCTCATGTTGACTGGTGTGAAGCAAACAGAGAGATAGGATGTTCAAACCACAGTTTCGTTTAACACTGTGACATCGGCAGTAAAACCGAGGGTTTGATGTATATCTAAGAATAAACTCTGAGTTGGCAAACATTGAGGTTAACACCAATGGTCCAGTGTAGTACAAACTGTCTCTTTACTTGTGCAAGTGCTGTAAGTGTCAGAAAATGTTTCCATGTTGTAATGGAAACATTATGATTTTGAAAATATTGTGACTATAATTAGAGAACTTTTAAAGAACACACAAAAAATCAACAATTTGACTAGAGCTTGTAATGAAGACAAATGTTTATTAGCAAATTGTAGTGGTTTCTTTTCAGACACTAACTGCCACCTCTAGAACTGAATGCACACTCTTTAACACTACAGATATTCAAGCTTTCACAATGAACATCAGCTTGCTTACATTGAATGGCCCAATGATTTGAACAGTAAAGCGTCTGTAGGCCTCCTTATTTGATTTTGATGCCTTGGACCTTGACATCACCCTGCACATCAATGTGCTTAAAGCTGTCGTCACCGCAACGGTTAGGGAAGCTCATCATTGTGCCGTTGGGGAGTTTGATATAAAACTGGTCATTGTTGAAGTTGAAGGTCACCTGTTTGAGAGAGAAACAGAGCAGATGCATAAATAAATAACATGTGCCAATGATACAGTGCTCTCACATAAACATAAAACATGACCTCAACACTTCCTCCCAAATTTCACAGGAGTTGTGGGTGCTTTCATGTGGGAAATAATACTGATTTAACAGACTACTTGACAAATATATTACTAGTAATATATTTTCAGTTTTATCACCTTGAAGTGATTCTTTAAAAAAAGCTATGGTTTTATACAGAGCGAAAAATACCTTAAATATTTTTTCAATGCAATTTATTTGTCCTGGTAAAAGGGTTCTGTGATTACTGTTCTGTGATTACTTTGCCTTTTGCAAAGCCTATTAAAGATTCTATGTACAGGGCTTGCCATTATGTTTGAGAAAAAGACAGAATTGTCTTGATTCTACGTTTCTTCTTAGTTTTATCACATTTAAAAAATGTTGTATTTCATTTCAAGCTCTGAACCTGATGTTGTACCTGGACAGAGACTGTAGATAGAAGGTAGGTGTAGACAAAAAACAGCAGTTCAGCTTAATTTAGACCTGCTAGTGCCACAAACCTCTGAAACTGATTTCCATCTATGTCAGACATTTCAGACAATTGCTTATCATACTAACCTAGGAGTGCTATAGTAAGATACTCAATGTATATATCAGTCTCATGCGTGTTACACTGTGCAAGCAGGAAGTGGAAAGTCGTCACCATCTAGTGTTTGATTTGCCTTATTGCAGACACTTAGCAAATGAGGAAGTTTTGCTAACATTTTTGCTTCTATTTCTTCATAGCTTTGATTCTAGCACCCTCTGATAAGTAAAAAGATATATGCATCTTTGGTTAACACACACATTACATTTACACCTTTACATATCCATCTAACTGTATAGGTGACCTTGGTTGCATGAACTTTGGCTTCAATCACCACATACATGTTTTATGAGCTGTCATAAAGGCTTAAGGAGACAACAGCAGGCTGGTACAAGCTGCTCATAACAGACTAGAAAACATATGGACCACTGCAGGCCAATAGGTGTGTACATGCATGACTGAAAGGTTATACAAGTGTGTGTATAAGCCATAAAACTAACGAACATGTAGATAACACAAAGAAGGCAATTTCCCACATCACAGGTTGCAGTTCGAATGCATCATGTTCTGAAATGATTACTGTTAAAAAGGTGCAACCAGGTTTTTAGAAGAACATTGAAGTTATTGAATATAAGTGCATTAATTACCTTGAACTCCCCGCCTTGCTGAAATGGGAAGCTGTACTCCTTGTGCTCATCACCCCAGCCCCCCAGGTTAGAGTTACATATAATGACATTATTATCGCTGCCGTAGCAAAAACGAGGGTTGAAGTGTAGTGCTGTGCTTCCAGAGTCATGACCAATGTTGATTGAGAATCTAGACACAGAGAAAATATTATGTATTACTTTTTTTAGAATGGTTATCTTTATTTTCTGTCTTTTAAAATAATTAAATTAATAAACAACAGCAACAACAACAATAATAATAATAACTTTTAATAACAAGTCACTTATTTTAGGAAGTGGCAGAATCTCAGTAGACTCAGATCCTTCCGCTCAACCATATTTCACTGCTTTCAGCACATTAACATCAAGAACTGACTGATTTAAGTCTATTGTAATGCCAACTTTACAGTTTATTTTATGGAGCACTGAGATGTCATATTTACAGCCTATTTGTTGTTAGGTATGGGCCAATGTGATTGCATCTTTAGATATTATAACTGCCAATGTGATGTTATCTTTATATTTAATTTGTCATGGATTATTGTGATGTCATCTTTATAGTTATTTTGTCATGGATTATTGTGATGTCATCTTTATAGTCTATTAGTCGATGACTATTGTGATGTCATCTTTATATTCTATTAGTCATGGACCATTGTGATGTCAACTTTATGATCTATTAGTCATGGACCATTGTGGTGTCATTTTTATAGTCTATTAGTCATGGACCATTGTGGTGTCATTTTTATAGTCTATTAGTCATGGACCATTGTGATGTCATCTTTATATTCTATTAGTCATGGACCTTTGTGAGGTCATTTTTATAGTCTATTAGTCTTGGACTATTTTGATGTCAAATTTGGAAGTTATCACTTTGTGATGTCGATTGTTCCATTGTGATGTCATGTTCAGAGGTTAGTATGTATCGGCATATTATGATGTCATTTGTACTGCCTATTACCTATGGCTATTGTGATGTCAAATTTATTCTGTATTAGGTTTGAACCATCGTGATGCCATCTTTACAACCCACTAGCTATAGACCACTGGGTTATCAATTTTAAAAGCTGTTACTTATGGGCTATTGAAACATGATTGGTGCACCCAGGCACATTCTCAGGCTCCAGCTGCCTACATAACCATTCAACTGACTGCTTCTGCTCTGCTTTCTTCTACAGGAACTCCACAGTAATAGTCCAAGTCTGTTTATAGTTGTAAGTCTCAGACTAATGGTCTAGCTCTTGGGCTCTAGGTTCTAGTTTCAGTTTGGTTGTGTTAAGGCCTACTTACAATTCACAGCCAGACTTGACTTTGCCAGAGACGGTCAGCTCCTGGCCAGCCTTGAAGGTCATGTCTTTAACGGTGAACACCTGTGCAGTTACAGACACAATGTGCAGAATTTAAGATATTCAGATAACATAGTAAACACAACCATGAACTAAGCAAGTGTGCGATTCAAAACTTTCTAATTTTCCATCGTGTAAAACTGATATCCTTGCAAATGTAAAAATGTAAAGGGATGGAATCCATAAATATTTTTCCAATATATATATAATCAGTAAAAGTTCTGGAATGGTTTATTAGACTGAGGCATTGTGTCAGTGATGTGTAAGGAGATGAGGTTATCTGTTTCCTGCCAAACCCAAAGTAAATGATCAACATGGATTATTGCATCCCACCAGGTGCCATTAACACAGAGCGAGAAGACACACTGTTCAAATATTGACCTATGCACACTTTGAGGAAGTCCTACTTCTTATGCTACTATCTACATTTATCTATTCATTTGATCAGATCCAGTCATATTTTACCTATCATTAGCAAAGTTTACATTGGTTAATCAATAGGCAAATTAAAAATTAGATTTTAACACAATGAGTCAGTGTAACGCTCTTCAACCTCTTTTCTCTTTTGCTGGGCCACACCTTGGACTCTTGCTGACCATGTACCCAGGCTATAGTCCTATCAGAGTTATCTCTGTTGATTTTCAAGAGATATTATGTCTCTTTAAGAAATCAGAAACAGAAGGCCAGTTTGTTTCAAGAAATTTTAAATAAACCTACAGACCCGTTTATGAAGTCCGATTCCAATGCATGACTGTCATAATAGATTTTCTGAGATTCTCTGGCATTAAAATGTACTAAAGCTGTCTTTATGATAATGAATGCTTTCGGTATCAAGGCCTTTATGAATTATTTTCAGTTGTTTTGAAGATGTTATGAAGTTTTCTGCAAAATGGCTGCATTTATTCTTCAAATTATTGTTTACATACATTTGAGTATTTGTAGCATTATTTAAAGGGTCTTTTTTAGCAGCTCATATATAGGCTGCCCAAATTTGCTGACCAAACAGTGCGAATACATGACCACCAAAGTGAACTTTTTGAATGGGCTGCATAGGAAGTGACTCATAGTGTGCTCTTCTTGTACTACACCAATTCTGTTCTACTCTCACAGAGATATATGGCATTGACCTTGCATTCTGCAATTGCAGAAATAATTAGAGAAAGTTTTTTCAGAGCGTGTTGTAGTACTCACCATCTTGTCGTTGATGTGGCGGCGGTTCCAGCAGAAAGAGTCATGAACTTCTAATTATCTTTTATAGATAAGGGGAAGCTGGAGGTGTGACCTGCTCCTCCATCATCCAATGGTAGAGCAGAGAGAAAGAGAGAGGGCAAAGCCAATCAGAATGAGGTGTGGGTTGGTTATGTTATGCACAACGACACATTAGCTAGCCTATGTGAGCCATTGAATGTTATGTGAAATTAAGCAACAACTATTTTTGCTTCAGCATTTTTGTTTCTTGTTTTCTTTTTATCTATCTATCTATCTATCTATCTATCTATCTATCTATCTATCTATCTATCTATCTATCTATCTATCTAT
>JBBIGC010000104.1:1069337-1079440 GCA_037576955.1 Lepidarchus adonis
ACACACACACACACACACACACACACACACACACACACACACACACACACACACACACACACACACACTATGCAATACCTTACTTGAAAACAGTAGGCTAATTATCTTCATGCTAACATCTCACCCTCATAACAGCCCATCATTTGCAGGCAAAACCTATTGTGACACTTGTACTGTAAAGACTGAGTAGAAACACATAGAAGCCAAAGCCAACATTCATCTCATTGGGAAAAAGCTGTTCTTACTTTGGCTTACTTTGTTCTTAGTTTAGTCAGAGAGCAACAATTGGTCCTAAATGGCCAACGTTCATCTCAAAGAGTAGGAAGTGTTTTTACTTCTGGCAGCATTCTTCTCAGCAAACCAGAGTTTGTCTTACTTTGTACACTTTTTATATTCATCTCCGAGAGTAACTTAGTCTGGAATGAATCAGGTGTGTTGGGAGTTGAGAGCAACACAGCTCCATAATCAGGATTGGGTTATTATGCTATAGATCATAGTGAATTCAAGTTTTTTTGTTTTTTGTTTTTTTAAATGTGTAATAGCACAATTTTGTTTTTTTCAAAATCAGTGATGATGGGGCAAGAGAGACTAAAGAACTGTCTGTTGGTCAGTAGATGCGACTTAGTGTACTGGTATGGTAGATAACAATAGCTACATATCACCAATGAGAGCATAACGTTGTTCTGACTAAACCTCTAATGTATAAGATGGTATGTACAGGAGAAAACAGTTTTTACATATTTTTAAATATCTTTCCAAATTCAAATTCACCAGTGAACCATTTGAATAAAATTGTCATTTCATTTATTGTTTTTCTATGGCGCATTTTATAACTGAAGTTGTCACAAAGCAGCTTTACAATATCCTGGGATTAATCCCCTGATAAACAAGCAAATGTGAGAGAGAAAAGGAAAAATGTCCTAAGCTGGAGGAAGAACTCGTGGGAGGAAACAAGACTCAGAAGAGGGAACCTGTCCTCCACAGGTCAACACTGAAAAGCAATAATAACCTAAAACAATTGTTAATCACTGTGTCCTGCATGTACCTCTCATCCAAAAGTGAATTAAAAAAATGAAAAATAAAATAAAGTCAGAACCTTATCATAAACATCATGAAACGATGTATTAATGATCAGCTTAATTTTAGATAACATTTAATGTAATAACCTGAAGCAGTTCAAGTATTTGATCCATATCAATGACACTATCGATAATTCTGATAATATACAAGAGTATTCTGCATAGACATTAGAATTATGCAAAATGTTTTGTCCCCTTTCTGTATAATTTCAGAGGCGCATTCTGATGGCAGAGGGTGTTTATGATGGTCATGGCCGCTGAAACTGATCGTAGACCAGCACTCCTGCTCAGACTGCTTTATGAGCGCCAGTACTCCTGTCTGTGTCCAAGAGCGAGTGGAGGCTCCTGAAGGCCAGAGAGAGAACAGAGGGAGCTCCAGACGCAGCAGACTCCCAGCCCACTGCACCCAGCAGGGGGGCGAGAGAGAGGGGTGAAGAGAGTCCATCTGAGTACATTTTTTTAACAAAATAATTGTGAATAGCCTTCAGCAATACAGTTGGGCAAAGCATTTTCAGCAGGAGCATGTTGTGTAGGAGTGTCTGTGTGAGGAAGGGGGGTTAACTAATATACTAACTCTTGAGATGGTTGTCTTCCTATAATATAGACAAACTGCTCAAAAGTAAAAGTAATACACTATCATTATATGATGGTGGTAAAGTAGTGACTGATTGCACTCAATAATGGCCTTTGCTTCCCTGGTCAAGTGGAGATAAAGAGCACAAGAGACAATAAGGCAATTAGTCAAAACCTTTTTGTTAAGAAAAGAAGTAGATTCACTGTATTCGAGAGCAGTGTAGTATCCAGACCTCAACTCCATCCAGCAGCTTTGGGTTGAACTGGACAGAAGAACGGGCACCCGTAAGAATTCTTTGCAATAACTTTGGAGCTTCACTTATTTCCTGTGCTTCAGGAAAGCTGTAAGTTAACGCAACCAATTACTTAAAAATGCCTGTTTCCCATGAGATTTACATCTTGCTGCACATTGTGTAGCTTATTTAATTTTATTAAATGTAACCAAACTGCTTAAATTTCCCATAAAGATTGGAAAATTAGAGGGAATGCCTCATATACAGAATGATCCCCCCCCATTATTTATTCCATTTTATTCCACTGCCCAGTGGATAAAAGATTATAAACTTTTTTGCTTGGAATTGCCCTAACCCCTTAATATTCTTTTTATTTGTTGATTTATTGATTATTTACTTACTTACTTTATTTGCCTAATTATTTACTTACTATTAATGACTTAGTAATCAGGAAACATCTAAACTGGCCTAAAATAATAGCACTTATGAGTGAGTTTGAGTACAACCCAATTAGCAATAGTACTTTTTTCCCTTTAATGTGAAAATCGGTTGCCAGGGACTACAAATTATATTCAAGTTTATAAAGTCTCTTTAATTTAGTTTGGAAGTTTTTAACTAAGTCTGAACTAGTCCTAACACTCTCTGTTTCGCCCCCTCCAGTGAGGCCCAGGTCTCAGTCACCACAGTTCTAAGAGTTGCTTCAGCCTTGGCCACATCCCACAGCCGGGTGTCAAGGGGAGCAGCTGACTATAAGCTGTTCAAAGACTCATTGACTTTGCAAAGTATTTTGTGCATTGGTTTCCAAGCCTTGTTATCATGTTTTTGTTGATGACATCGTTTTTACTACCCTGACTACGATTTTTGTTCTGCATAGACTATCCTTTGTTAACCTTGGCTTACCAATGTTTGTTTGTTTATGACCATGTTCTTGCATTGTGTTTTTTGGGGCAGATTGAATTTCCTCTTTCTCCCATGAACATTACACCAGTATTGCTTATCCAAAAGATGCTAGGACTATATGTTTAGAGAATATCTTTATACACATACTTTCCTTTACCCATGTTTTCCAATCAATCAATTTCCTGATTTTCAAGTGGACATGTAAAGTTTCAGGTTTTATAGTGTGATGTTTGCTGTACAGGGTCACAAAAACAAAAAATAAATTGGATGTTATTTGTATTCACAATGCTCAGCTGTACACACAGTCATGCCAACCATAAGTTTTTCCACTTGTTTCAACAAAAGAAAAATTAATGATTAAACAAAATATACAGTAATAAGATGTTTGTACACATATGTAACATAAACTCACTGACGGGTGAAGTGAGTAACATTAACTATTCATTTAATTACAGTAGAACCGGTCAGGGGGTGAGATACATTAGGCAGCAAGTGAACATGAAGTTGATGTGCTAGAAGCAAGAAAAGATGGCAAGTGTAAGGTTTTGAGCCACTTTGACAAGCGTCTTATCGTGACGACTAGATGACTGAGTCAGAGTATCTCCAGAACAGTGATCCAAGGAAGAACAACTGGTGAATCTGGTAGTGTCATGGACAAAGAATGTGTGAGGGGATGGGTAGCCCATCCTGTCTAAACCCACAGAAAAGCTTCTGTAGAAACATGTGAGTGCTGGTTCTGACGTAAAGGGAACAGAACACACAGTGCACCACAATCAGAGCTGTGTCATCAGCATGAGAGAAACCTACACAATGTTAGAAAGATGCTTTTAATGTTGTGGTTAATCAGTGTAGGATATATACATTGTAAAGAATAAAACAATTTAAATGATCCAATTAAACAGCTTTCTAGAACACTTGTAAATGTTTCATTGAATTTGTGACATTATTTTCTTGCCTGCTTCCAGTTTCATATCACTCTTCCATTAGTATGGTTAGCATGTGGCTTTGTAATCGGTAGCATGTAATGTGTTAGCATGTTCATCCTTCTTAGCACAAGTAAACTGCAACATGGTTTATTTTAAACTCCTTAAATAGAAACATTGGCTTTATTTTCTTATTAAAATACATATAAGAGCAAGAAAACACAAATAATCGTCACGTTACATTTGTAAGTTACCAAATAAACAAACGATGACTAGAACATTCTGAAGAATTTTTTTTCTAAGCGCCACAAAAACATATTTTCTTAGCACATGCCATGGAATTGCAATAAAATTGATTAAGATAAATAATAAAAAAAGTTTATTTGATCATTTTGGGTTGAATCCATATCATAAGCAGGATAATGTATTGTGATACAGACATTATGGGAAAAAAAATCCCTCTAGGGCCCCATCAGGACTTCTTTCTCCCATAATGGCCATCTCACAATACATTATCCCTTGCTTAAATCAAAAGTGTTGGAGAATCTGAAAATGTTTGGTGCCTGAAGTTGCACTGGAGCTAAAAGGGTAACATGTCTAATGAGTGAAGGAAGTTTATGTGTATCCATTAGCATAGCGTAATCTGCTTGCCCAAATCGTCATCCCACTTACATGTGGACTTGCTAAGAAATCATCATAAATAACCTTGTAGATGTGGTTTCTGGCAATTTATCACCATTACTTTAAGTGTATGAGACAGTTTTCAAAGTGATTGTGGCTGAAGCATTGGTGTATGGTCTTTGTGCTATAATACTACTGGGGAAGGCAGATCCTGCTTTGCTTTACACATACTTATGATGTGTCTGATAATGCCGTTAGCACTGTAATCAGTAGTTCTTTCACTCCTGAGTGTCCTCCTGAAGGAGAGAATGAAAGGCTTCCTGGCTGACGGCTACAGTATGTTAATGCCCTTCTCACCTTTCAGACTTCCACTGGGGGTGTGTATGTGTGTGCATAAGTCTCCACTGAGCTTGTAATATCCATATTAACAAAGCAACAAAGCCCTTTGTGCAGCCAGGGCCGTTCCGTACATATTAAACAGTCCCCACTTTTTTTCACTTACGGTTCATTTTAATTAGCGCACGGTTTGATCGCCAACATTTCCCTCAGGTATGCCTGCATTAATAAAACAAGCTGCACCTTTGGCTAAGCAGTGTCCCTGCCACTGATACACACCCAGAGAGTATACATACTGGAAAAAGAGACAAGAGACATGCCTCTGATCTCTTTCAGCTGTATTCAGGCATGACACATAAATCAAACACACACACACACACACAAACATAATGAAAACACATGATTGTTTTTTTAATATATATTTTTTATCACTTTTCAAGATCTGGTGTCATATATTTCATTGGAAATAAAGCTCCTATTGAAGGTTAAGGAGATTTTTACCCTCTGCTGAAAATGATATTATCATGTAATTGGTAATA
The DNA here is from genome assembly GCA_037576955.1 of Lepidarchus adonis. Classification (NCBI taxonomy): domain Eukaryota; kingdom Metazoa; phylum Chordata; class Actinopteri; order Characiformes; family Lepidarchidae; genus Lepidarchus; species Lepidarchus adonis. The sequence goes on from JBBIGC010000104.1 coordinate 1,074,542, forward strand.
TGGTCCATGTACAGTACACCAGCCAGCCATAACATTAACACCACCTCCCTAATATAGTGTAAGTCCCCTCATGCTGCTGAAGCTCTGACTGTGGTGCACTTTGTCTTCTGTCTGCTTCCTACCAAAGTTAGCAATAATATTTTGTACAACAGGAGATTAGACCAGACAGGCTAGCCTTTACTCCCTACATGCATCAGTGAGCCTTGGGTGCCCATAACACTATGGTAAACCTTTACATATAATAACATGTATTAAATGTATTGTAAATACAGTGGAGGAAATATATATTTGTAAGTGTATTTGTATATATTTGTATACTGATTTTGTAAGTTTGCCCACTGACAAATAAATGAACATTGTAATTTTAATGGTAAGTTTATTGTAAGAATGACACATAGAATATCAAAAAGAAAATCCAGAAAATCACATTATATAAAATATATAAATTAATGTGCATTTCATTGAGTAAAACAAGTATTTGAGCAAAACAGGACTTAGTACTTGGTGGCAAAACCGTTTTTGCCAAGCACAGAGATCAGATGTTTCTTGTAGTTGATGATCAGGTCTGTGCACATAGCAGGAGGAATTTTGGTCCACTTATTTTTATAGATCACCTTTAAATCATTACGAAATCATTATGAAGTTGTCACTTGGCAACTCGAAGATTCAGCTCCCTCCACAGTTTTTTATGTGATTAAGATCTACAGACTGGCCAGGTCACTCCATGACCTTAATGTGCTTCTTCTTGAGCTACTCCTTTGTTGATTTGGCTGTATGCTTTGGGTCATGCTGGAAGACACATCCACAACCCGTTTTCAGTTTCCTGGCAGAGGGAAGGAGGTTGTGGTGCATTTCGTACATCCTTCCGTCAATGTGGTGAAGTTGTCCTGTGCCCTTAGCAGAGAAACACCTCCAAAGCGTAATGTTTCCATCTCCATGCTTGACAGTGGGGATTGTGTTCTTGGGATCATTGTCTTTCTCCAAACCTGGCCTGTTGAGTTGAGGCCACATACCTCAAATTGTGTCTCATCTGACCACAGAACGTTCTCCCAAGCATTAGCTGAAACATCCAGGTGTTCATTGGCAAACTTCAAAAAAGCTTTCACATGCGCCTTCTTGAGCAGGGGGATTTTGCGAGCACTGCAAGATTTTAATCCATTACAGTGTAGTGTGTTACCAATGGTTTTCCTGGTGACTGTGGTCCCAGCTGCCTTGAGATAATTGACAAGCACCTCTAGTGTAGTTCTATGCTTATCTCTCACCTTTCTCATGATCATCCTCACTCCACAAGGTGAGACCTTGCTGGGGTTGACTGATTTTTTTCCATGCTTCAAACAATTGCACCAACAGTTGTCTCCTTCTCACCCAGCTTCTTGCTTATGGTTTTGTAGCCCATTCCTGCCTTGTGCAGGGCTACAGTCTTGTCCCTGACATCCTTAGACATCTCTTTGGTCTTGCCCATGGTGGAGAGGTCGAAGTCTGATTGATTAAGTCTGTGGACAGGTGTTTTTTTAATACCGGTGACTAGTTGAGACAGGGGTCTTTAATGTGGGTGACAAATTGAATTTAGGAGAATTTTGATTTTCCAGATTTTGTACACAATTTAATGATAAATTGTACTAAACAAAAGCCATAGCTAACCACTAAAAAGTGAAATGAACAGCTATTATCTCATTACAGTGACACCTGTCAAGGAAGTGGGAAATATTAGGCAGCAAGTGAAGAGTTGATTATTGAAGCTGATGTGTTGGAACAAAGAAAAAAATGTGATGGCTAAATGTTTGGATCATAGCATCTCCTGCATGGCAGAGCTGATGGAGTGTTCCAGGCCTGCAGTAGTTAGTACCCAAGTACAAAAGTGACCCAAGGAATAACAACTGGTGAACATGGCCATAGGCACCCAAGACATATTGATGCATGTGGGGCTTACCTGTCTGATCTGATTTGACAGAAGAGTTTTAGTAGCGCAAAGTGTTAATTGCTGATTTTGATAGAAATGGCTCAGAACACAGAGTAATAATATTCCTTAATATTATGCAGTTGGTCATAATGTTATGGTTGATCAGTTTAGATACACATAATGTTTAAATGCATTTCTTTACTATATGAAGAATGCAGTTACATAAAGTGAACTCTGTGCACTTGTTAATCTTGGGCCTTCCTATGCAGTAACTACAATGAAGCTAAAGTATGAGAACTGGGTTTGGAACTGGGTTTGAGTGAAATAAGGCATTTGTCTGTTTGTTCCCTGCTCTTCTAATGTGCTGTGAATGGGGCAGATTGTACCATCAGGCTTTAGCTTTGCTAAAACGTGGATGAAGGGAGAGATAAATAAAGTGGGTAAGTGGAGCGCGCCTTGGCAGGCAGCGCTGAAGAAGCACCTATGGCAGGAGGGCAGTGCCCAGCACACATGCCCAACATGTCCGTCTGCTCTCTGGCACAGAAACGGGCATCTGCTCAAACACCGCTGCCAAACACACCGTATACATGCAAACATCTGCCTCCTGCACAAAGAAGGACAGCAAGAGCACGACAGGTCTGGGAGGAGGGGGAGGTGAAAGGAAAAAAAAGAGTGAGAGAGAGGGAGAAGTGTGTGTGAGAGAGAGTAAGGTAACAAAGAATCAGACAATGAGAAAGAGAAGAGGAGAGAGGTAAAAGAGATTGAAAGACTGAGAGAGAAAGAGAAGAAAAGAGAGAGAGAGAGAGAAAAAAAAAGAAAAATGAAAAAAAGAGAATAGAAAGAGGAAGAGAGACAAAGAGTGAGTGAGAGAAAGAGAGAAAAGGGAAAAACATGTCTGTGTATGCGTGCATGTGTGTGTGTGTGTGTGCGTGTGTGCGTCTGTGTGTGTGTGTGTGTGTGCGTCTGTGTGTGTGCGTATGTGTGTGTGTGGCTGACCGGGCCTTTGCCAGCCCTTTATACAAAAGGCCTAATGTTTCCTGTCAAGCCATTAGCGGCGATAGCATCGGCCCAGGCCCCCATTACGCCATCAGCGTCCACCTGTGATAAAAGGAGCCATTTGTTTTCTTAAAGCTCCACTTAATGTCCGCTTAACTCAATTTGTCAGGAAATGTACAACAATTTCCTCCTGGCCAGAAATCTGGATGGGGTTCAGGGAAGCGGTCACACCGTCCATATTCAAATGAGCGGATTAAAAAGCAGGAGGCGTCTTAAGTAGCTGGTTATGGCTCTGTGAGAGTGTGTGCATGGGGGCGGGAATGTAAAAGATCAGGTAATGGCTGGAGTGTGTGTGTGTGTGCGTGTGTGTGTGTGTGAGGGAGGGAGTACATGCTGAGGAAGAATATCATTAATAGCCCCATAATGTGCTGTAGAAACCCATTTTGTGTATTAACAGTGTTAGTACAGTGTAACTACTATGTTATTACTCATTGTATGTACAGCAGATTTATGGCTGCTGTTGAAATTTCAAGTGTATCACCCTGGACAACACTAAAGCACCTAGAAAATACTTATTAATACTATAAGAACGAAAAAACCCTCCTATAAACTACAGGCTTGTTATTCATTTACTGTAGTTTACTGTAGTTTATAATTCACTAACCATTATACATTACATTTCATCTGCTTTGAAGCCATAATATGATGTGTGTAAAAAAATCAACATGATAGAACTGCAGAAGATTGTAAAATGACAGAAAACAGTAGAACATTATGAATTACATAATCATATATAGATATATGTTATATCTATAAAAATTACAGCGCACACACACACACACACAAACACACATGTTGTCAGCAAATATCCTAAAACCTAAATTAAACTGTTTTGACATTTTTGAAAACTGTTTTAAAAATTTTATGGTGGATGTTTGTATTGCACATAAAACAAATACAATTAATACGTAAAGTTGAATGAGTCAAAAGTTTTAGGCAGACTTCTGAGGAAAGAAATTGACGAATGAAGATACTCTACTCTATGAAAGGAGCTAAAATACTATTAAACTAAACTAAACTGTTTTCAGTAACTATTATAAATGGTTACAGACATTTTACAAAAAAATAAATAAATCTACATTATTCAGTTACTACTATACATTATTCAATATCTCCTGTAAATGATTTAGCATATACTATAAATGATTCAGTTTCTACTATAAATAATCCAAAATTTGCTATTCATTATTCAATATCTAGTAAAGATTATTTTGAACCTACTTTTAACTATTTAGTATCAGCCAAAGCAGATGTAGTATTTACTTTGCTTGCTTCACAAAATCACTATAAATGATTTAGAGTTTCCTGTAAATAATCTTTATAGTAACTGGTGTAGAAACTAATATGTAATAAAAGTAATTATGTAATTATAAGCGAGAAATTAAAGTTGGACCCTACATATGAGAACACATAATTAAAGTCAGTTATGTCATAATTTCTGTTCATATTGAGTATAACTGAATGATAAACTGTCACTCAGAAGCAGAGAGAGATGGGGGGGGGGGAGCTGGGGGACTGCAAAGAGAGAAAGAGTAAGAGAGGCAGTGAGACAGAAGTGTTCCCCTAGCTTTAGACAGCTGGCATGGCTGCAGTGGCTGACTGATGCCCACGCTGTGCCCGCATTGTGCCACTTCTGCTGTATCTCTGCTGCTCACGATGGGGAAAGTCATCCTGCCCCAGCCAAACCTGGGGCACCAGGCCTGCAAAAGCAGCAGCAGTGTGAGAGGTGTGTGTGTGTGTGTGTGTGTGTGTGCGTGTGTGGAGTGAAGTGGAGGGTTATTGTCGACATCTGTCGAGGTTGGAGAGCTCAGTGCCCAGGCAATGGGGTGGCACCAGGAGATCTAGTTGGCTATTATCCTGGCATCCTAATGAGCATGTGTGTGTGTGTGTGTGTGTGTGTGTGTGTGTGTGTGTGTGTGTGTGTGTGTGTGTGTGTGTGTGTG
>JBBIGC010000104.1:1148065-1160210 GCA_037576955.1 Lepidarchus adonis
AGAGAGAGAGAGAGAGAGAGAGAGAGAGAGAGAGAGAGAGAGAGAGAGAGAGACTAACAAAGAGAAATGTCCTGCAGTAAGGGTTAGGTGGTTCCATGGAGGATGTGCTTAGCCTGCGGGAACATGGGAGGGAGAGAAAGAAAGAAAGAGGGATACAGGCATGAAGGTATTCAGGGGAGCGTGGAGATGAGGAGATGGAGCAATGGACATATCCGTAGGTTGAGGAAAAAGAAATAAAAGGTACTTAGTAAAGGAAAAAAGGTAAAGTGAAAAATGTAGAAAATTTGTGCTGGCATATATCAAAATGAAATATTTAATTTCAAGTTATTTAAGGATTAAATCCAAATTATCCTACTTAACAGATTGCTGTAAAGGACTAGGTTGAGAGAAAATATGTGTGATTAATAAGGAAAAAGCAAATAGGAAGAAAACTAACAGAGCTCAGGCTTTCCAGAATGCAGACAAACACTCAATTGAATTTGAATGGGAAGGTGTCCCGAATGTGTGGCTTTTTTCTTGCCTGCTGCAGATGGATAACGTTTGATGCCATGGGAATGGGTTTTGTGCTTCAGATTTGCATTTTCATATCATTCCACCATTATCTCAGTTAGAAAACATGGACAACGGTTTCTATATAATATTAAAATGTTTTCAGTGAATATGGGACATTGGAGTTTCTGGGGAACGTTTCGGTAAAGAAAAAGCAAAGAGGCACTAACGTGTGGCTAAGTTAGGATCAGAACATTCTGAAGAACTATTGTTTTAAGCGCAAGCCACGAATCTGCAATAAAATCGATGTATATAAAAACTTCAAAAACTTTCTTTTCTCACTCCACTTCTTGGCCCCATTTGGATTTATTATTCCATATCCCATAATACTTGTCTCACAATGCATTATCCCTTGTTTGATATGAAGTCATTTAAGATAAATTCCAAAATAAATCAACTTTTGGAGCAAAAAATAAAGGCATTGAGGGCATTTCAATGATGGCTGCAGGAATTGAAACACATTGTGAAAAATCAGGCTATCGGCTGTCTTGGAATTATGTGTGTGAGACCTTCCCCAACCCACCTGACCCCACAATCTGTGCCAACAAATAAAAACCATATAAAACCTAACCTCTATCCCCAATGGCTCACCCAACTGTACGGCCACACGCGACAGGCCTCCTGTTTGGTAACCAAAGGGATGTAGTATATATGCTAGGCATGCACTCTGGTAGAACTCAGACCAACCATAACCACGCAGGGGGTCTACTTTTGCTGCCATATTTGCAAACTTGCTAGTTAGCCCTAATAATTTTGGTTTCATACAAAAAACAAATCCATATAGCTTACCAAGAACTGAGAAAACCAAGGTTCTAAGGACATGAAATTCAGTTCTGCTCATAAAACACCCAGTCAAAGACTAAATTAGAAGAACACCACACCAGCTCTTTAAAATGTTTGCAGGAAAAGGTTCAGGGGCCATTTAACATCTTCTGCCACTGCAGTAGCAACTCAATGCCTGCCAGTAACAGTGATTACCCACTGATTTTAATGCATTAATGCAGTAAGGAGCATGTTACTTGTATTCAGGATCAGAGTGGCTCATTATGGCGAACATTTTTTGGCTAAAGATTTCTCCTTCCCCTGTGCCTTTCCCTTCTCATTTTGGTTTTTGATGACGGAAAACATTTTTGATGAAACGGAGGAGCTGGCCCAGCTTCCAAGTTCTGATTGTTCTAATGAGGTCGGAGCATTTGCGTCTGGATCGGGGCGTAGTGCGCTAGGCCTCTCTGTGTAGCCTTCTCACGGGGAAGCGTTTCATTTCAGCCAGAACTGTAGAGAGGCAACCAAATCCTGGATCCTGCAAAGGTCTTTTCTGCGCCGGCTGCTAATCTCCTCAAGGAGAAATGCGAGATGACAATGGCAAAGCACCTCCAATAATTGGGTCCAACAGGCTTACGGTATTAACCTAAAATGAGTTCTCTTCCCCCTTTAAAGTGCGATCCATTATTTCAATCCCCTGTAAAATTCCGTCTTTGAGAATATTAATAAATTCTGAGCACTCTGCATTGAAAAACAGGGACCGGCACTTACTAAAAGCTTGCGTACCTGGCTCGCTAGGCGGAGGTCTCGCCAAGGACGTGCGGCATAAAAGGCCGGTCTCCCTTTAGCTCGTCAGCTTCAGTGACATCTTGAAGAAGACCTTGGCGCCTTCATCGCTCTCCCTTGAAACAAAACAAATAGAATTTGGGCCTTTTGATCGGGGCAGAGCGGGGTCGACTGCCGCTGCCGTGCGGCAGGGTTCACGACTTCAGAGCCGCTCACGCCTGCCACTGAAGCGTGTGCAAAGACATCTGATGAGTAGGCCTTAAGAGGCTACTGTACTCCGAGTTTCGCTCAGCCCCGAAACCCCCCAAAACTTTTACTTTCACAGACTACAAAGGTTGAAGAGGCCCTACACTGCTCATTAAAGTGGCCGTGATGGTATTGAGTGGAAAATGAAGGCATAAGCATGGTCATTTTAAAACTCAGTTTTTTTTGATAGTTTTAGTAATTATCCCATGCAAAGTCAGTGTCGACGACTTTTGCACTGGAGCTATGAGGCTAACAAAGCTAACAAGTTCTGACAGCTTATGCCCCACTAATTAGCATGTGCAAATTGCTTACCTAAATAATCACACACTTGACTCAATCAGTGTCAAATTGTTTAAAAAATCTCATGTAGACTTTCTTATGCTAATTCTGACACCATCAGATGTATGAAGAAGTGACAAAGAAGAAAAAAAGATTAGACCTACCTAGATGCCATTGTGAGCAGAACAGTTTCAATGTTTTAACATAGATTTTCTCAGATATTGGAAGAACAGGCCACCAATATTCAAAAAGATATTTCCTTAAATGAATTTGTGTTCTGGCAATGAAGTAGAGAGCAATGTCTAACATGTTAGACCACAATATCATGATGCTCACAATGATGCTCAGTTTGGGGACTGTGAAGGCTATAGCACGTGATTAACATTGTTGTTAAATTTAGACTATTTAATGATCTAGAGGCATCCTGGAAGAGAGAATAGAAATGGTTTATAATATGGTAAAGGTGAACACTCAAAAAATCTGTATAATGTTTTCCTTATATTAAGATCAGTTTCTGATATTAAAGATGGCTCATCTGACCATTTTATATCCACATTTCTGTAGACTATATCACATTCAACAAATGCAATAACTGACGGTCATTCACTTTAGTCCCTTTTCTGACCAAAACTCTAGCCTGTTAAGTCTGAAGTTAAGTCTGAAAGAAATAATGAAACATCTTTTAAAGACTTAAATAATCTTTTTCCACCAACAGGGAACATGTTCTTGAACCGGTTCATTTCAGGACTCTTCGAACCTTGGTGCAATTTCATAAATCAGCCAAATCTCAGATGATCTTACCTGGTCCCTGACCACCTCCACCTTGCTCAAGAAGGCACCTTTACTTTGTCTCTGTGTCCTAGAATACTGGGTGTAGCTACTGCTCTGCATATAAGGGGAAATAACTCCAGCAAGTGGTAAAAACTGCTAAACAGGTCATAGTGTCAAGCCGCACACCATTGAGAACATTTACACCAGTTGCTGTTAGAGCAGGGTGCAGAACATCATCAGCCATAAGCATTTGTATACATTCCACACAGCAGGGACTGTTGGGACATTAACAGCTTAACTGTATCGAGCACCACAGTTGCATGTACACTCGTTTTGTTTTTCCTACTCATTAATTCATGGTACCTACGGAAGCCAAACATCTTAGCTGATCTACTTTTGGGTTAAGGGGAAAGCTGTGGAAACTGCTGCCATAATGCATGAAATGCCTTTGCTTCTCATAAACACACTTTTGTCTTACTGCCATATAAAACCCATTGATTCCTTGAACCATTCATAAGCGTGCAAGTCAACCTTCAGCACAAATTCATGCATCAGGCAAACAAGACTGAGTGTAGTCAGGGGAGGTTTTCCCTGGCTGGTTGGTACAATTCTGCTCAATCAAATGGTGCGAGGGGCAGGTGCCAACTCCCTCTCCCTCACCTGCTATTAGCGCACTTTGCCTGGCGGTGAAATTGGCCCCCACTCTCCTGCAGCTCGGCCTCCCCTACCTATCATTACAGCAATGACTCAAATGGCACAGTCTGTAAACAAGTGTGCAGCGTCGCCCCGCTGGCGATTAAGCAGATGAGGTGTTGCGTATGCAGGAGGATGAACAGAGCAGGTAGAGAAAAAGGGAGGGAGAGAGGAAGAGAGAGCAAAAGACAGAAGGAACACTCGAGAGGCTAATCAGACATGCTGACTGCACTGGAGGGAGAGAGACAATGTGTGTGTGTGTGTTTGAGAGAGAGAGTGAGAGAGAGAGAGTGACAGTGCTACACCCAGGTGCTTCTGTCTCAGCTCTGCTACATTGCTTAATTGAGCAAATCTCTTATTTCAGACCCTCCTGTAGCTTCAATTAACTCTCTCAGCACAAAAAGAAAGAGTGGGGAAAAACAACTGAAACACACACCCACACCTGCACCGCTTCCACACACATACACCAAGAAACGTCCACAGGCATAACGCCATTTAAATGCACTGCAGTCTACACACCGTCCCTCAAACATTTGAGAACATCAACCTTTTCAGTGTGTTTAACACAAATAAGCTTGTTTTCTTTTTTCACTTGCAATACCTAAGCCCAAAATTACCCATAACATCAACACCACCTGTCTAATACTGTGTAGGTTCCTCATGCTGCTGAAACAGCTCAGACTGTGGTGACTGCGTGTTCTGACCCATTTCTATCAGAGTTAACATTTTGTACAATAGGAGCTTCCCTTTGGCATGAGACCAGATGGGCTAGTCCTCACCCCCCACATGCATCAATGAGCCTCGGGTACCTATGACCCTTTCACTGATTCATCAGTTGTCCTTTCTTGGATCACCTGGAACACTAAATAATAAACCGGGGTTCTAAAGATGCTCTGACCAGCCATCACAATAAGACCCTCATCAAATTGGCTCAGACCCTTTACTCTCAGCCATTTTTCCCACTTCCAGCCTATCAGCTTCAAGAAATCACTGTTCACTTGTTGCATAATATATCCCACTCCCTGACAGGTTCCATTGTAATAAAATAACATGTTACTTACTCCACCTGTCAGTGGTATTAATGTTCTGGCTGATGAGAAGTGGGGCAGTGGTGGCCTAATGGTTAGGACTTTGCCCCTGAGAGCAGAAAGTCCCAGCCCGGGCACCACTGAGGTACCCTTAAGGAAGGTACATTCCCCACTTCACTGCTCCCTGGGTGCACACCTGGGTGCGGCTGTTGACTGCTGCCCACTGCTCCACGTGTGCATGTGTGATGCGTAAAATGCAGAGGACATATTTTGTTGTGGTGTGGTCACGATGACAGATAATCACTTTCACTATATATATGTAGCAATAGATCACAGAAACGCAAGGATGCATTATTAATTTACATAAGTAACAGCAATGCTATTGTTACTGCTACAGCCAACTCGTTTTAACCCTGTCTATATCAGATTAATTATGCAGCACTTTGCTCCAGTCTGATCTAAATTATTGTTGAGGACAGTTCAGCAAATGCTAGATATTGGCCGGGACACGCAATTTTGAACACCTAGATAATTGAGTCTTTACACTTTTTTAAAGAAGCTCTCTCTGGAGATGTGTTTACTCATGTTGACGATTCACGTTTAGCACCATCCATCAATATTAATGTGCGGGAAAGAGATGCGCAGAGATGCGGCTATCACAAAATAATAAAGATTTGATATTTCTGAGAGGTCTGTATGCGGCTACTAGAGCACACACAGCTGGCCAGGCCGCGCACTTGGTCCCAAAACACACATATAACACATACCTGCAAAAATACACACATAAGGCCCCTGAACAGTCCCAAACCACATACAACAATGCGGTCACGAGGCTATGCAAATGTGGCGCTAAGCCGACCAGTCCCCTGCTTTGCTACAATATATATATATATATATTTACATATAGAATTTAGATCATCATATTTTGAGTCGTTGTGGAAAGTGTAAAGAAACCTTTCAAACTTTAGAGGCCCAGCAATGTTGTCATACATGATAAAGCATTAAGGAGTGTGTTGTCTTCTGGTGTTCTTACAGGACCCTACAGAGAAGTGGAAAAGAAATATAAAGTAACGGCTGTGTGAAAATTTTCCCACTGAACTGCTGGTCTCCACAGCATGTGAGCTTTGCTCTGACACATCAGTTCAATAGCTGCCCCTCACATTAGTACATGAGAGTAGAAAGGGAAAAAAAGATAATACGTTAGATTAAATATGTATGGGAGAATTAGACTATCTCAAGTATTATATCATTTAAATTCAAATTGATCCATCAGGGAGAACTCTCTCACCCCCTCTCTCTCATTAAGATGGTGGGAGAATATTATCAGATGAAAACAGCAGTACACTCTCACACATTAGGTAGCCATTTAGCTTCCGAACTTTGTGATTATGAATATGGAGCACTAGTAATAGCACCTGCAGGACTGGACTGAAGGTATGAGAGAGTTTAATAAAAGATCTGGAAATCTGGACTCGTTTTAGTATTATTTCACATTGTCAGGTATTCAGAGATGCCATCTTTAGTTTAGAATAAAGAAAAATTATATATATATACCTCCTGGACAGGAGGCCAACCGATCACAGGGTCAACCATTCACACACACTCACACCTATGGGCAATTTAGAGCAGATAATCCACCTAATCCACAATCCTTTGGACAGTGGGAGGAAACCGGAGCAACTGGAGTAAATCCACAAAAACGTGGGGAGAGCACAGAAAGGCATTATATATATAGTCTTATGCAAAAATTTGGCCCTCAATATACAACATATTTCTGTGATTTTGTGTCATTGAAAAGACGTTAACACAGTGAAAAATCTACCATTTTTTCAGCAAACATTGATGCATAGTTACTTTTTTATGTCATAAATTGAACCAAGATAAAAAAAGAATTAAAACATTATTGTGGCACACAAAATTTGGACACCCTACATAATCAGTACTTAGTAATACCTCCTCTGGCAGATATCACAGCTTGCAAACGCATTTTATAGCAGCTAAACATTTTTGTACTTGGGGTTTTCTGCTATTCTTTCTTGCAAAAAGCTTCTAGTTCTGTAATATTCTTTGGTCATCTTGCATGCACAGCTCTTTTATAAGATCTACCCACACATTTTCAATAATGTTTAAATTAGGGGACTATGATGGCCATTCCAAAACCTTCCGAAATTCCTAGAAATTAAGGCTTGAGATATTTCACTCTATGTGTCACGAATCTATATAATATATGGATTTCCTTTTCTAAAAAGAATGTCAAGAAATATTGAAATTTTTCACAATATCCTGATTTTTTTGTACCTACACTTAGATGTACCTACACTTCCTCTGAGTCATGTGAAGCTCCACCCACATCATTTCCATTTGCCTTTAAAGTCATAACGCAAAGAATAAAGTTCACCACCAATTCTGTTACATCACCTAGCAGAAGCCTGTCTGAGAAGTGGGGTGGTTATTGAAGGCCATCTTACCCACCCACAGAGAGCAAAGCTGCATATGCTGCCTTGGACCTGTCATAATTTACATTTACATGATGATTTTTGAAGCTTACTTTAAACCTCAGCTTTAAACAGATGTATACAAATGACCTCTGGTGTGATTGGTTGCCTTGCATTGTGCCTCACTCTTAAAGCAGTTCAATTCGTTAGCATTTTAGCATGAATGGGCTAAACTGCTTTATGTTAACTGGCAGAAATACGTAAATGCAATAGTTTCTGAAACATCACACAAAAAATTCATTTAAATCTCTCATTTTTTGCAGCTTAGTTTCTATACTGTATATGGACAGCAGAGACTAGATGGTACAACCCCGTTAATTATGCTTTCTTCAAATGTTCTTTAGTCAAGGTTAATATACCGCTGTGGCAAAGTGGTTATCATTGTTGCCTCACAGAAAGAAGGTCCTGGGCTTGACCCCTGAGTCGGCCACAGGAGTCTTATTGGGAAGTGGTGGCCTAGTGGTTAGGTCCTTTCCATGGCAATCAAAAGGTTGCATCGAGGTACCACTGATGTACCCTTGAGCAAAGTACTGTCCCACTACACTGGTCCCCGGGTGCTGTTGTTAGCTGCCCACTCCTCCACATATGTATGTGTGATGGGTTAAAGGTCACCTTTCATTGTGGTGCACGTTGTGTGATGGTGTATTCACAATGACTAATTTTCACTTTCAAAGAAACATTTCAAAGTTTAACTGTCCTAGTATGCTGAAACAAATACACATGCATCCATCCATTGTAAAATTAGTTTTATGGTCATCAAAGAAAACAACAATATACAGTATGGCTTCTTAAATTGACCTGTATACTCCAGCTAATATCAGCAAAACAAGCTAGGCATTCAAACCAATATGATCCAGTGGTTTGCATTCCTCACCAAACACATAGCTTCGCTCCAAATTAGTCGTATCCAGTATTATCTTCACAATTGTTTGTAGTAAGAAAAACTGTTGATTGTACAGCCTTATAAAAAAATTTTGGTCATTCCTCAATAAGTAACATATTTTTTATTGAAAAGTTTTAGAGCTTTATTATTTTTTTTATATTGTACAGTGCTTTGCGTCTATGCGTCTTTGAAAAGAGCTTTATAAATAAACCTTACTTACTCACTTACTTACTGTTAGTCCCTATGAAACTGCCCATGTGCACATTTGGAATGATTCTAAACTAGTTTTAGAGCAACATATGCTCCCATCCAAATGACTTTTTGGATATTTGCTTTGCATATTTCAGATAGACAGTGCAAAACCACAAACTGGTTTTGTAACAGAAGCGTCTGTGGCCTGAGCTGGCCTGTCTGCAATCCAGACCTTTCGCAATTTGAAAACAATTGTCTTAGCCATTTATTATACATAACTTAATGTATAAACATATATGGCTTGATTTTTTTGCATGTGTGGAATGGATGAGTTGTTATTGACATCTGGTTAGAATGTCATGGCAAAAGTACTTTCAGAAATATGTTAACTTAGAAAATTGGTGACGTATTCCATACTTATTTTAACCACTATATATCCCAGCTGACTATGGGCTGAGGCAAGGTACCGCCTGGACAGGAGGCCAACCGATCACAGGGTCAACCATTCACACACACTCACACCTATGGGCAATTTAGAGCAGATAATCCACCTAATCCACAATCCTTTGGACAGTGGGAGGAAACCCGGAGCAACTGGAGTAAATCCACAAAAACATGGGGAGAGCACAGAAAGGCATTATATTTATAGTCTTATGCAAAAGTTTGGCCCTCAATATACAACATATTTCTGTGATTTTGTGTCATTGAAAAGACGTTAACACCATTTTTTCAGCAAACATTGATGCATAGTTACTTTTTATGTCATAAATTGAACCAAGATAAAAAATAATTAAAACATTATTGTGGCACTTTGCAAAAATTTGGACACCTTACATAATCAGTACTTAGTAACACCTCCTCTGGCAGATATCACAGCTTGCAAACGCTTTTTATAGCAGCTAAACATGTTTGTACTTGGGTTTTTCTGTTATTCTTTCTTGCAAAAAGCTTCTAGTTCTGTAATATTCTTTGGTCATCTTGCATGCACAGCTCTTTTATAAGATCTACCCACAAATTTTCAATAATGTTTAAATTAGGGGACTGTGATGGCCATTCCAAAACTCTTTCATCTCTCTTCCATCTCTTGTGGTCGTAAATGTGGATTTCGAGGATCATTGTCTTGTTGTAGAAGCCATACTCTTTACAATTTCAGCTTTTTTTACAGATGGTGTGATGTTTGCATCCAGAATTTGCTGGTATTTAGTGGAAGCGATTCCTCCCTCCACCCATGCAATGTTTCCTGTGTCACTGGTGGCAACACAACTCCATGGCATGATAGATCCACCCCCATGCTTAATGGTTGGCAAGGTGTTCTTTTCATGAAATGTTGCTCCGTGCCTTTGCTGATTGTGGACAAAGAGTTTTATTTTAACTTCATCAGTTCACAGCACTTGTTTCCAAAATACATCAGGCTTTTGTAGATGTTTTGTTGCATACTTCAGATGATGGATTTTATAATGGGTATGCTGGTAAGGTTTTCTTCTGCTGACTCTTCTATGAAAGTCTTGTCTGTGCAAGCAAGGTGGAACTGTGCACCACCACTTCTGAGTCTGCTAAATCTTCCTGCAAGTCTTTTGCAGTCAAATGGGGATTTTGATTTGTCATTCTGACCAGCATATGAGCAGCTCTCTCAGATAGTTTTTTTGGTCTTCCAGATATCAACTTGACCTCCACAGTTCCCCTGAACTGCCATCTTTACTATCTTCTTGTAGCCTTCTCCTGTATTGTGGGAATCAATAACTTTCATTTTCAGAGTCTCACACAGCTGCTTAGAAGAAACCCATGGTTGTTGAGTGTCCACAAGTGTGTGCACAAGTGTTTGAAGAGTCAGAGTATTTGTAAAGCTTTGGAATTGGCACCAGCTGACATTTACTAATGACAGCTGTTGCCATTCATCAGATCTAACGAGCTGATTAAGGTCTGAAACCTTGTAAAAATAATCAGAGACTTTGGAACTCTTAGGGTGCCCAAACTTTTGCATAGTGCCATAATAATGTTTATATTGGCCAATTTATGACATAAAAAGTAAAACATTGTGCATTTTTTCATGTCCAGGAAAGAGTGTGTTAATATCTTTTAAATTACAAAATTGGGTGATTTATGTTATGTATCAATGAGTGGCCAAATTTTCCATGAGACTGTATGTTACAGACTTGACAGATGGCAAATCTCATAGTACTTGCCACTATTCTGATAATGGTGCAAGCTGAGATTCAGTCTTGGTCTTCCTAAGTTTAACATGACCATTCCATTTTGCCAACTTCAGAATTCAATGGCCCCAATACTCTTGCATGTGGCAATTTAGGGTGGTCAATCAACCTAAACCACAATCCTTTGGACAGTGGGAGGAAACCAGAGCACCCGGAGGAAACACATGCAAACAAAAGGAGTGCTTGCACATCAAGAAATTTAAAAAAAAAAGGAAGCAATTTTTATGAAACTCAAAAGTGGAAATGGGTCAAATTTGCCTTTAACATGACAGTAGGGTTAAGCAGTTATTTATAACAGGCTTGGTTGTTACAAATGTATTTTGATACATCAATACTATTTACCTATTACATTAAGCTATTTTCCAGAATATGGGTTCTTTAAGGGTTATTTCTAGAACCTTTACATTATGTGCAGGTTCTCAGACACAGTTACAGTGATAACAAGTTGTTTCAGGGATCTAAAAGAGTACATTAGTTGCCTAATTCATTGTGTCAGTTTCCAGCACAGTTTTAGTTCCTGGTTGAAGGTTTAGTGAGGGTTTTTGAAAAGGGGACCACTAAACAGTGCTAAGCACACAGACCCTCCAGGACTGGAACCCCAAGTCAATAGCGTTGCACAAATAACTAGTTCAGATGGTTCCAAAAGCCCTGCACCCGTATTGTTATGTAAATGAGCTCTGTCTTGATTGGCTACCCCGTATTGTGTCTTATTCAACTAGCTTTGATAGGTAGAGCTGTAGGCTGAATAGACTTATTGGTGTTTATGACATCCCAAAAGCAGTAAATTCAAAATGGTCTGTTTAGAAAGTTTTACAAACCAATATAAGAAGAGCGAAGTGAAACTTTAATGTTTTCAAACTATTTTTGATTTAAAGCATGGAAAATTGGGTCTTCCATGATATGAGCCCTTTAATAATCCATATAGTCAAATAGAAGAAATGATTCAAATGCCCATCCCTAGTAGAGAGATGGCAGCTTCCTGTTAAAGCCTTTGTGTGGCTCCAGAATAAGATCTTCTAGAGACAGCACTCAATCACACGTGTGTTGTCACCCCATCAATCTGCTTAATTATGCCCAAATGTGAGCATTTTAATAACCGTTATAAATGGTCCATCCAGTTTCTCTCTCTCTCTCTCTCTCTCTCTCTCTCTCTCTCTCTCTCTCTCTCTCTCTCTCTCTCTCGCAAAGACATGGTGGTGTGAGCAGCTTGCACCCACATAAACTGGTGCTATACTGAAGGTTGTCAAAAAG
>JBBIGC010000104.1:1195374-1213254 GCA_037576955.1 Lepidarchus adonis
GAGAGAGAGAGAGAGAGAGAGAGAGAGAGAGAGAGAGAGAGAGAGAGAGAGAGAGAGAGAGAACAAAAGAGAGAGAGGGAGAGTATAGTATTCAACTATAAATGATTAATCAACTGTAAATTATACGTATCTACTATGTATTACTCAGAATGTACTACAAACTATTTATCAACTAATATGAATTATACAGAAACTACAAATGATCCATTAACTATTATAAATTGTCCCACATTTACTATAGAGTATACTGATAAAGATACATAGATTAAACGATTACTTATTTATGTTTGTTATGTATTAACTATATGGTATTTAGTTATTGCTACAAAGTACTAAAGTGTTAAGTAACTGTTCTAAATTATAAAGTAACTACTATACATTTTTTGGTGTCTGCTGTTTGTCTGCTGTCTGCTATTCAGTAACTACTTACTACTTACAAAAATTGCATCCCATTCCCCATCCCAGTAGCTCTGCACCCCCATATCTCATCCTCAAATGTGGAGTTGCCAGGGATACGGTCGATAAATGAATTTTTGTGAGCAGGTTGGCTCTCATAACAAGCTGGGGATGTGCAGATATTTATATCACAAATGCATACCATAAATGATTTAGTAAAAAAAATTCCCTAGAAATATGAATCAGTTATGGTACTTTTTACTTTTTTATGACCTTGTAAATTTCTACCCTGCATGTTTAGTACTTTGTATTTATTTCCTTTGTATTTTTACTAGTATAAGATCATCTCTCTGAACTCACAGGATGGTTCTTATGTCCATGAATGATAGCTGTCCTGATTGGCTCTCCTCTATTATGCTTAATTAAACAACCAAGCTGAGACACTCCTTATAACTTCATCATGAAAGAGGCTGAACGGCTAACAGTAAATACACTGTATGGAATTTTTTCCATGAGCTCTTTAAGGAATGTACATTCATACTTCACAAAGAAGAATTCCAAATGTAACACAAACCTCCTTTACATGCCTCCCTGGGAGCGCTGTCATACAACCAAGCCTTTTCCTACAAAAGGACATTTTTGTGCTTCTTCTTTCTGCCATACTTTGTGGCCTATGCGCCTTTTGCTTTCGTCAGGTGTGAGGGAATATGGGCCACAAAAGGATTCTCTTCTTTAAGAGTGAATAGCAAGGTGGAGGAAAAACTCCACAAAGCCCCTTTTCTCACGCCTGATCCTTTTACTTGCTGATCTGCGCCAAATGAAGCCCAGGGCCCGTGACTCGGAGGTAAGCGAGTGCTAAGCCACACCAACCAAACTAATGCCAGTCTGATTAAATGGTGACCATGCACTCAGCAGGGGAGCAGGAGCTGCAGGAATACATCCCCCATTTCCCCCGCAAACAGCGCAGCGACAAAGCTTTATTTAGTTCCAAGTGAAGCCGTGGTCTTAGCAGCTACTTTTCCCATCTCAAAGCTTCTTTCTAACTCCGTTTGAAAGCCCTGAAGAAGTACGCACTTGGTCGGAGGATGCACCCTTTCAGCACCACTAATGACTTTATTTTCAAATGTCTTTTTTCCATGATTATTATTATTGCCTATTTTAAAGAGTGCACATTAAAAAGTTGTTTTGAAGACAAGCATTCTGCTGAAAATGGCTGATAAGGTTATTCGGCAGGGCCAGATTGGTTGGACGTCAGAAGCCAACGTGCATTCATAATGATTCATTTCCATTTAGAAAGTTCAACTGGAAAAGTCAAAGTGCTGCCATCTCTCAAAAATGGGTCAAATAATTAACGCCACACTGATTAAGATAATTTGGTAAATTAAAAATAATCAACAATGATTTTTTTCTCTTTTTTCCAGAGTACACATCTTTTGTGCATATTAATTCTGCATTATTGTGATTAATTAGGAGGCTCCTCTGAATGAAGATTCGCCAAACAAGAAGACAAATCTGACACTTTCTCCACTAATTGCCTCTCTCACCAAACAAACACACAGAGTTAAAATGGGGCCTCTTACCAATGCAAACAGTATGCGGAAATGTAAATTTCACAGCTAATTTTTAAGGCAGCTCTTAATTTATACATTACACTGAGGGCATTATATAATATAATATAATGTATAAAGTTGTTGCTACACTCCAGTGACTGGTGTTGCTGTTTTGCTGCAGGGCAAACACACAACCTATAAATACTACACCACATTTAGCCATGGCTTTACTATACACTTTACATTATAAAACACAGCAAGATAATTCAAAATCTCAACTCCATGACTTTCACGGTTATTTGAAAAAACAAATAAATCCCATGGAAACAGATTATTCCTACATATCTGATCAAGTAAAATGTTCACACTCTGATACGGCGCCTACAGACAAAGAAGGAACAAGAGGAAACGTAGCTTTTCAGTCATTTATTTAGCAAAGATATCAACATATGTAATATATAATATAATGGTCTTGTTTTAAACCATCTTTACCAGAAACAACACTTTTTAAAGCATGTCTGCATAACTGTCCACCAGTCAATTTGCTTCAGATGTTTGAGGCTTCTCTTATGTGGACAGCCCTTTCCATATCCAGCACTGAATTTCAATGAGGTTCAAAAATGCCCTTCTTTCATTTTTAGCCATTCTTTGGTCAATTTGCTAGTGTGATTATTATTTAGGGTCATTTCAGTCACAACTTTGGAACAGAAGACCCCACATTATATTCAAACACTCTTTGATACGATGCAGAATCAATACAGTTCCTGAGGCATCAAAACAACTCATAACATTTCCACCACCATGCTTCTCAGCAAGATTTAGAGCGCAAATTTTTTCATGACATCTATGCACTGTCATACGAACAATTCCAAAAGTTAGCTGCTGATCCTGTGATCTTCAAACAGTCTGATTTCAGGTTGAATTTGAACTGAATTTGTTTGAAATCAACAAAATTATCAGATGATTATTCTTACAGTGCGGTGATTTGTTTAAAATAATTTAGAGATCTTTTTAAATACTTTGTCAGACTCAAATGCATCCACATCCTTTAGGCTTTAAAGAGTTGTATACATGTTAGCATTATTTCACACACTCCAATAACTAATATAACCCCAGAGCCATCTGCAGATAGTTGTAATCACTGGCACCTAATTTAAATTCAAATTCAAAATTAAAATTTTATTTGTCACATACACAGTCATACACAGTATGATGTGTAGTGAAATGCTTTTTGCAACCACCCGTGACCCCCAGATACATAAACACAATTTAAAAACAATCTAAAGCAATTTAAGAGCAATTTATAAAACAATATAAGGGCATGCAACAATAACAACAATAAATAGAGTAAAAAATATTTAAAAATCTTCTAAAGAAATATAAAGAATATAAGACCTTAACATCCTTAACATTAAAATCGATATAAAACCCTACCAAACATATCCAGTATAAAATGGACAACTGCGTCTAATTTTATGCACTTGAATATGTGATACAAGCAAGACTGTACTTATTTTTTTTTCCATCTGATTATTAATACGTCATTTGTGATAGTATAATCACCTGTCTATGACCTTAACTGTAGGCACAACCAAAGTGGTTGAAATGTTACTTTTTCAAAAAAAATTAAACGAATCAACATTTTTTGTATGGTGCACTTACTGTTTGCAGGACTGTATTTATGTATTTCCATTAGATGTTTTATCAATGCTGTAGATGTACAGTATCTCATGCTTTGCTTTTTACCAAACATTAATTGCTAAAGAAAAACACATTTAGAGTCCAGTGAGTAAAGGCTAACCTCCCTGACCCTGGAGTACAGACTCTATAGGCACCCTCATAATGAGAGTATAGGGCTTTTATATTTGTATATGACATGCAGAATAATATGTTGAACAAATGTTTGGTGATTAAGTGGGAGAGATAGTGCTAAATAGCTGTGTTCCCCACTAATAAATCAGCCATAATTACTGTACTGACAGCAGGGGGGTTCATATTGGAGAAGACCTGGAGTCTTTATCAGACAGTCACATGGCCGCCTCCTTCACAGCCCATTGTAAATACACTGCCATCCCAGCGTTCAGAGCTCAAAAGAAGCAACAAACACTAACACTCTCCATGAGTTAGCATGAAGAAGCGCATGACCCTTTCGGCTGCGTCCAGCTACAGGTCGGGAGGTGACAGGTCAAAGGTCCTTGCTCCGTTAGGAAAGGAGAGGCAAGCTCAGGGGTGAAGGGACTGCAACAATGGAGGAAGTGTTAGCTGAGCGTGCGGCGCACCGCTAATATCCAGCTTCACCTCTGTACCCCCTTCAGGGAGTCTGCGCCACCCTGGGGGAACACTTCAATACCAGCAGGCCTCGAATGGAGCAGTTTTGATCTTTGTCAAGGAATCCGCTCCAAAGTGTGAGGCCTGCTTTTTTTTCATTTTCTTTTACTTTTTTCAAAAAGGAGAAAGGAATTTAAAAAGGCAAGAAGAATGTGGCGCAGAAAGGAGGAATGCCCTGTCGTTTTAAGGTTATAAGAGAAAACTCTGAAGGACGCATTTGCAAAAAGCTTCTGTTTGGCTTCCTTACCTTTCAAATAACCCAGCCCAAGGTCAGGACAATGAAACTATGGTCAGAAACTGCCTCATGCCCCTCCTCACCTGCAGTATATAACAGAAAACAGAAACTTTAGCTTTTCAAGTAAGTTCTAAGCTTAAAGTTGACGTTGAGTGCAAGGATTGTATTCTTAAGTGAATTAAAACTCATTTATCTTTTTCATAATATACATTTAAAATGTATAAATGTATATAAAAAAATCCTAGCTCCTCCTTTTTAAAGTGTTTTTTTACCCTGTGGCCTAAACTGGTTGCTCAGAATGTTTGACTGCCCACTGATGCATATTAATTTGAAAGGAAATTCTCTAAATAAATCTAAATTAAACTTTATTATGGAAATGATTTGAGTAACTGTTGACTTCTTTTTTGTGTTAGCAGCATTTGTAACTCGGTTTCTAAGCTAAAAAATCCAAAATCAGACACCAAACATGATCAACTGATTTACTACCTTGAAGTAAGTTGTAATGTGGTAAGGATTGTGCAAGGTAGATTCATCAATGAACAGTATCTTTAAGTGAAGCAAGCTTTAGAAATGAATGTTACTACATGCATTTGTATGTCAGGAACCTTTCGAATACAGATAGTAGAATTTTCTATTATTGCATCTTTATGCAGCATTTCCTATATTTCTTTCAGTTTCTTCTTTTCAATACAACATTGCAAAGGAAATTCCAACCATCACAAATCTCCATATACAGTGTTACCTGCAGTGGAATCTGCGGCTCTAAAGCCGTTCTACTCAAACTCTCGTTCCTATAGTGCAGATCACTCAATCAATTAAGGCCAACATGAATCAGACCATGCTGGCCTGGAACTAGATGAAGGAGGGTGCTTTTCATAAAGGCCTGGTTACACAGAGCCGTGCGGAGAGTGGATATGCTGACTAGGGAAGATAAGAGTTTTTACGTTTTTTGGTGCCTTACACTCAGATCAGCTCTTTTTTTTTCTTTTTTTATGGTGTCGGCAACAAGGGACCCCCCGGTTTGTCTGCGGAAGTAGGAGAATTTTGTTGTTTCGCCGCCTTTGACTAAGGTCATACCAAATTAACAGCCTATCTACAGCGTAAAAATAGCATACCATTAATTTTTTTTCTCTCCTCTTCATAAAACTTAAAGGTTGACCTGATTTTTTTTAAATGTTAAACTATGTGAAGAAATTAAAGAGTGGGAGAGGAGCAGGGGGAAAAAACACGTCGATATAAGCAGACCAAACTAATTTTAGCCCTGTCTCTATCCGCACGGTAGGCCGAGTCCGTGCCTCAGTCTCAGCCGGCTCCATGATCGCTCATCAGCATGTGCTGACAGTACACCACAAAGCAGATGTACTGTTTTTTTTAATTACACAAAAAACAAGAAAAACAAAACTGCCCACAAATTCCATTCATCAGGGAGCAAACTTTAATTGAAATTGTGCAACTTTGCATGCAACAGGCCCACCCAACCCCACCCCCCAAGAATGATAGTCAATTGTCAGGTAATAAAAATCTTGGTTAAGTCTAGTAGGGCTAAATCCTTTAATTGCGGCTCCAGTGGTTAACAGGCTTAGCTGTGTCTTAAGAATGTGGTCAGCATGCAGTTTAAATAGATCCTAATTATTTCTCGTCGAAGGTTTAAGATTTGTCAGCTCTTGTGCAACGCCACGATAAAACATTTGTCTTTCAAACATAATCATTACAAGTGCATTAGATGAGCAACGGCTGCTAAGAGGTTACAACTTTATTAGCGCGTGCACCCACTAGTAAAGGGCCTGGCACCCAGCAAAAGCAGATTATGTCTCTGAATCAAGCCAGAACTAATGATGAAGTCCCACAACAGAGTCAATTATGGCATTTTCATTAGTGTCTTTGTGCGGCGTGTTTTTTGCTGTTTGTTATTTTAATAATACGAAGTGCTGGAGTGACAGTGGGGCTTATGGCGGATTGGGCACTGGCGGCCAATCAGCATCCGAGTAGAAGATTTTTTTTTCTTTTCTTTCTTTCTTTTATTTCTTATTTATTTATTTATTTTCTGCAGAACAAGAAGAAAGCCAAACATCATGGGAGAGTGATGGGCACCACTTACATCATCAGAATATGCTAATCAGCTTGTGAGATACTGATGAACTTCAGCATTGCAGGGGAATGAGGACTTAAAAGCCACAATAACGTTATGATAATTGAGTGTTTTCATGCTGGAGTCAGACTTAGCTTGAGTGGAGCATTATTATAAACTCCAGTGGGTGGACTTTTTTCCCCTGCTTACTTTCTTTTTTCCCCTGTTTTGGCTTTGCTTTACTTGGCTGTTACCAATCAATAAATAAATGCATTAAAAAAAGATAAAAACGAAAGCAGCATAGCCGGCCTGTTCTGTGACTGTGTGTCTTCATTGCATCTGCATCAAAACTCAGCAAACAGCAGTATAAGGGAATGTCCACTGATTTTCCAAAATTCCTCAATAATTAAATCACTAAGGTGCAAAAACTCACCTTTCATTCTGGAGAAATGTGCTGAGTCAGAATTGATCGCAGTAGTGGTGAATGGTGCCCAACATAATAACAGCTCAGCTCTACATGCTAATGTTGCTAACAATAAATAGAAAGTAGTCGTAGCCCATTAGCTTGATTAGCAATATTGCTAATCAATGACGTTTAATTTTCATAATTCTTAGCTGCATTAACAGCATTAATTCCATGACCAAAATGATTTTAAATGTACTGTGTCATGCCTCATGCCATAGACATTATTTTACAGTTTAGGTCTTTTTTTAAGATTAGATTTTTAATCATTCTTTGGCAGGTAAATGTAAGACAAATTAAGGACAAAAGTTTTTTTTTGTTTGTTTGTTTGTTTGTTTTTTCATTTAATGCAATTTTATCACGTATTTATGAACACAATACTATATAAAAATTCAGAATGCTAAATAAAATGGCTTCTCAACAAATGATGTACAGTCAAACCCTGTTAGCTCACCCCCGTTAGCTCGCCAGCCTCGCCTCTCGCCATGAAAGCCTGCAGTACAGATTTCCTTCTATGCATTTAACCCCTGTTACAATAGCTCACCTACCCCGCCTCTCGCCAAATTTAGAGCCTGGACCAATGGGGCGAGCTAATGAGGTTTGACTGTAGGAACTCTAATAATAACAATAGGAGAAAGCTTGACATACATTCAGTCAAAACACAGACAAACTCTACTTCTAGCATTAATGCCAGCATTACTAATAATACGTAAAAGCCACATTAGCAGTGGTGTTTCTTGCCAGTCCCTTGCTGCAGGTGAGATTTCACCCCATTTCCTCAATGACCACAAATGTTTTAATGAAACACACCTGCTAAAATTGACCACCCTTGCACTTTAGAGAGCAGAAATGAATTTGTCAGAGGCGAGGTTGCCTATGCAGAGAAACGTCCCCACACCATAGCCAGTTTACAGCTGCTCATAGGCTCGAGGTAACTCATGTTCACACAGCTTTCATGAATTATAACATCTCTGTCAAGAGATGTTATTTCTTCCAGAATAGTTATGGCATTTTAGCCCTGATCTATGTGCCTAAATCTAAATACCAGGGAAAACCTAGAGCACGGTTCCCAAACCATCCTAGGTCTGTCAGTCTCTCAACTTCTCTCACTCCTCTGTGGCAGACATCACTTTTATTTATTACTTACTATGACAACTGATGTTCCTTAATTGCTTGTAGACCATTGGACTGGTGGTGAAAGACAAGACAACAGAAGAACAAAAGCAACGGGACAAAAACAAACAAACAAACAAATAAATAAATAAAATAAAAGGCCTCTGAACACAGTGATGAATTCCATTAATAAAACACACATCTTGCGGCCGACGAAGCAGAGAGCGAACCTTTGGCTCTTTTGAAGCCGACAAGGCTCCTTAACTTAAGCCAGTCGCGGCGCATCTGCGCACCCCCGTCCCCTTTCATGTGGTGCGGCCCACGAGCTGCTCCAGCTGCAGCGCCATCACGTCACTGTGCATCCTCCCATTCCAGGATTATTTGCATTTCCTGCCCCGTTTGAGCTTCAATCAAAAAAGGCCCGGGACCACGTAGCTAGAGAGAAGAAAAAACAGCCCACCCTCCCGAGTAATACAGCAACTCTGACTCGAACCAGATGAAACTACTCTATTTTTACCTAGGGCCTGCCAAGAATAGTCTCGGGGACATCCTGCGTGGATAGGCTTCGGCCCACCACTGCTTTAGCTTCTCTCTGCAGTTAGAAACAAAGACATTCCACTCCCTTAACCATCAAATGCAACAGATTGCTGCCTTTGAAAGTGAGACTGATTGATGCTTTTCTTCTTTCTCCTTTATTGTCTTTATTTATTTATTTTTATTTTTATTTTTTTTCTTTCAGCGGGAACTGCACAGACAATCCTTTGACAGCAAGGCAGTTTTAAAAGTGTACAATTGTTGTAACAAAACATGGGGTTTCTGATTTTAAAAAGTTAATTAATGCAAGTTAATGTAACAAGGTTTTATTGTAATTGAAATGTAATTGTAATATTAATGAATTAGAAATGAAAGCTACAGATAACAGCCCCAAAACCATCTAAAAAAAACATGAATATGAAATAAGGATTAGCAATAAATGGGCATGTTTGGTCCAGTTACTTTCATCTAGTGCAGGTATTGAACCAGTATATGCTTTCCATACCCACAGAAGTCTTTCAGTAATCACATCCCATACGGCCCCGGAGCAGCCACCCCACACCTGGGACTGCTCAGAGAGAAAAGACACCCTTAGATTGTTCCAAATCAGTAAGCATCGCACCGGCACTAAATCAGAACCAGCCGCAGCCATAGCACCAACCTGATCCTCATCAACCTCCAGCCCTTTTAATCCGATTAGGGACAGATCAAAGCAAAACTGAAAGATAAGACAAAGATCAAGGTTTTTTAAGGAACTTTGGCAACTGCTATGCCCTTTACTGTGGTAAACCTGTGGCGTAGTAACATTCTACCAATGTCTTTTGAATGTATATGAAGGCAATATGCAGTGTGTGTCCCAACATTTACCTTACACCATCTGCTTCTGAGATCTGACAAATTAACGCAGAGTCAAAGATCAAAGAAATCATCCGGGAAAAAAAAGATAACTTAACTTTGGTCATCAAAATCCATTTTAGAAGTAGTTTCTGATTAAGAAGACACTCAGATCGGAAATTGAGATTAATCCACTGTGCTTAATTCTAACCTTTTCTATAAGTCAAATGGCACAGTGGGTAATTTCTAATTTAAAACCAGAGCTATACCAGCCATTAACTTCCAATCATCATTAAAGACATTTCAGGGCATGCAGTAGCCAGAGGGCATGGTTTAAATATATATAATTTAGTGGCGTCTGTGAAGGAAATCTGGGTTTTTACAGAGGAAAGTTACAGTAATATGCTGCACTGAGGACATTTCATAAAGCATAATTTCCAAATAGGCCAAGTGTGTAACACAAAAACATGACCAATGCAAGCACAAGACACATCTGTTCATCAGATATATTAATCATAGGCATGAGGTTGATCCATAATATGCTAAATGATATCTCAGCATAAAGGTGCTCTTCTCACCCCTTTCAAAAATAATATTTGCTGACTGTTACAAAGACAAACAAGGGGCATAGATTCTGAAACTCTACACCCACTTGACATTTTTTGGAGGAAAACCAGAGATCTGATTCTCTGCTCTGCCCACAACTTGATTTGTACCTAGCAACTCAAACTAAAATTGAGCACCAAACTTCAGAACTTAATCAGCCGATCAGTTTATCACAGTAATCCATGAATATTAGAAATATGTTAACCTTACAATATGTTCACAATATGAACATGTTTGGTCATTGTCATTAAGGGAGCATCTGTAGCATGTAACAGAAAAATGAAAACAGAACTGAACAGAACAGAACGTGATACTGAATAGCATTAAACATAAAAAATAGAATAGATAAACTATACTACTTGGGAAAAAGGTGAAGCATATATTATATTGTACTTTGCCTGATGCATTCTTACAGTGTTGTTTTGTGCAGGCTATAAAAATTTGAAGAAACCAGTAAAAAATGATTATATTACCAAATTTGGAAATTAAATAATGAAGTATAGGCTACAAGGCACAAGACCAAATGATATAAGATGAAAATGGCATTGTAATCAGATGATAATCTGCATCTCTTGTTGGCCATGTTGATTGCTGGTCTTCATGAATGGCCAAATGGTGCATTGCTTTAAATATTTCTTCTGCAAGGAACTGTGGGATGGCATTATCTCCATTCCTTTCATAAAGGTTGGTTCAGTGTTCCCCATGCTAAAGTAGATAAGAAAAGAAGCATTGAAGCACCTTTCTTTAGCATTTAGAGAATCCGACCAATTCTTATTATGGCTGCCACTTAGATACTTCTGGGTCATTTCACTCAGTTAGAGACCTCTCTAAGCAAAAAAAGACCTTTTAACCATAGCCAAGGTATTGTGTTGATATCAACCACTTTTGAACAAAATGTGCGAGGAAGGAAAACCTTTATCGAACACTAGAAAAAAAAAAAAAAAAACATGAGAAATTCTATTTCAAAAAGTGCATGGGTTTTCCAGCTTAAAAAGCTATGCTGACAGACTATAGTGTTATTGCTAATTGAAACCATGAAGGTTTTAAACAATTTGGTGACTGACGGAGAGGATCTACCTCAGCAGTTTCCATACCTTCAGGGATGTTTTTGTACTGTTTGCATACAAGCTGCCATTAGAAACACTAACACAAAGTAATGTAATCTGGCCAACGACTGGTTTAGTGATTCTCTCACATATCAACTCACTAAAGCCTGAACATCACTGTTGCTCCATATGTGTTTTCTCCCATTTTCAATGCCAAAAACTGGTTTACATGGGAGATATCTCATATAGATTGTTTAAAATGGCAGCTGTAAGCTTTGTACTCTTTCACTCTTCATACACGTACCTCTCCCTTCCCAAAGCAGTCACAAAATGGGAAGAGAGGGTGATGGCAGGGGGGCTACATACCAAGCGAGCAGCAAGGGCTCATGGGAAAAGTTATTCCCAATAAAAAGAAAACCACCAACCAAGTAATAATAATAAAAAAAACAGATTTTTTGGGTAATTATATTACAGACTATTTCTTGTTAGTTACACTCACCATAGGTCAGATTTTAACATGTATTTTAATGACCATACACATACAACACAAGCGTCATTGGAAGTTAAAAATATTCTGCTATTTATATTGCTTCTAGCACTTAAACTTCAACGACTGCCTGTTCACGTGATGCCTAATACATCCCACCCCTGACAGGTGCCACTGTAACGAAATTATTACTACTGATTCAATGTTCTTCGCCTTTCAGTGGTGTTAATGCTGTTTTTTGGCAAATCACTATATCACTGTTATAGCAATGTAGAAATATTTGCTCTTGTGGGTGGAGCACAACTACAACAACATGCCTCATAATTGGGTTTTTATCTGGTATAAAGTGGTAGGAATTAGCTTAGCCTCTACAGCAAAACATGTGCTGTAGCTTCGAGCTACCAACAGCCTATTAGCAGTGTAGTCTCGTGTCCTTGTGTGGGAAAGCATAAGGAGCATTAAGCAGCTGGAGACAGCTTTCCTATCTCTGCCTTTTATTTCTCAAGAGCCAGCAACATGTGGTTACCGTGTAGGGATGGAGGAAGAAAATCCTCAACATCAGTGCACACACAACAAATCAAACTTAACCAAAGACAAACAAAACAACTCATTTGCACACAAAAAGAAAACTGGATTAAATATATCCATGCTGTGGAGAAGGCTCTTGTAAACAATGCTGCGTGTTAAGATGATACAGCTGGATTCCCCGTCACACTGCAATAGTAATCATACACTTCCTAAAAACAGGCCACCCGCTATCAGCTGGACATGCAGTACAAAACATGCACACGTAAACACTGAAAGACATTGGTCCAAGTGACTGGACACAGACTGGGCCTAAAAGTCTTGGACGAACTGACCCCAGGCCAGATTTCAGTATGTGTGGAAGCAGTGGTGTGCTGACTAAATAGTACTTATCCAGCAGCCTGGTCCCTGGTAGAGATGTTATTAGTAGATTTTGCCCTCAGATGCCTACTGGTGTGTTACGCAGGTCTCAGTGCTGTGTGCTGGTGTCCTCAAGGCTAATACACTAAGACTACTTGCTAACTAGCATGTAGCAATGCTTGCTAACTAGCACACAGCAATGCAATAAAACCCTTACTTTAATTTTTTTTAAATTACCATATTTCCCCAATGATCCCACATTATAGGCTTCCCCATTGTATAAGCCGCAGAAAATGCTTACTTATATTTTTAAAATCTAAGATAAGCCGCCCCATGCTATTAGCTGCAGCGCTACTGAATTTACCAATCTGAAGTAAAGGCATCTAACTTGATGCTCTGGAGATCTTTGCAGCTATATACTGGTAGTGACATTATACCGTAGTTGAGCATAAACAAGTTAATTGATAAAATATTGATTTTACCGATATCATGCCACAGTGCAAGAACTACACTGCAGAATTTAAGCTCCAGGCATCCTCATTAGCAACAGAAAAAAGCACAAGTAGTAATTGACGTTTACAGATCCGATTTGTAGAAAGTGAAAGTGAACACAAAAAAAAATGTGTCCTCTGCATTTAACCCATCACACGTGCACACGTGGAGCAGCGGGCAGCAGTCAACAGCGCCCGGTGAGCAGTGAAGTGGGGATGGTACCTTGCTCAAGGGTTCCTCAGTGGTGCCCAGGCTGGGACTTGAACCTGCGACTTTCTGATCCCAGGGGCAAAGTCCTAACCACTAGGCCACAGAAAGAAAGGTAAGACTAATAATTTTGCAAATTTTATACTCAAGAATTTACTTCTAGACGGAGCAGTGCAGAGCCGTTTTCCAGCATCAAAGAAAGTTTTTTTCTTCTTCTTGCCAGAATATGACAACCAGATTGTGAGGTTATGCTTCATAAAGCTAATCATATGTTGCATTTAGACAAGATCAACTCTAAAATTGCACAGATTATGCATATTTTGGTGCATCAGCTACAATGGCGGCTAGGCTAACTGCTAACCGATGCTAGTTCTGGCAACTTGTTTGTTTTCAGTTTCCAGTGGTGTGTTTTGAGGGAGCGATGTATTATGGACTGTGTAGTGTGTGAAGAGGAGAATGGGTGTGACCCACCCAATACTAGGTTTGCAAAATCAATGTTTAAGCTGCAGCCTATCGTTGGGGAAATACTTAATTGCCATATTACATTTGTTGTGATTTTTTTATCATAGGAATTTGTACATTTAAAGCATGAAGAACGATTACACATATTAAGTTTAATACTCTGCATAATCTTTCTCCTCTAAACCTCCATCATCTTCATCTACTTTATTCTCCTTCTTACTCTTTTCATACAGAAGTAATCTCTTCTCGTACCAGTACTCTGACAAACTCTGAAACACTCTCCCACCTTCTATTCATGATTGTGTTTTATTTTCCAACTTTAAATCTGAGCTCAAAACTACATGATTGCTTTTGTTCCTCTTCTAACTTTTAATGACACCTTCATCTTTAAATAAATACATAAATAATAAAAATGATATTTTATTATTATTGATGCAACTGTTACATACTACTACTACTGCTGCTACTACTACTACTACTACTACTACTACTACTACTACTACTACTACTAATATTAATAATAATAATAATAATAATAATATTCATCTGAGGGTGTTTTTTAGATTATTCATTCAATGTTTCAATATATGTAAATAGAAGTGAATAAAACTTTACCCATAATTACATAATTTTGTCTGCTTACATTCTTTGAATTATGGGTAATTCTAAAAAAAATTTCAATATTCTACAGTTTTTCAGTCATTTTATAATCATAATTCTATGAATTAAATTAGATAAACTAGAGTGTTTTTTTCTGTACATTTTAATTCACATGTGTTACATGTTTTATTTATTTTTTATTTTTTTGCCAGGTCATCTGAGGAAGAGTTTTATTCCCAGAATGAGGTCCATTGTGTCACTGTCAGGATGATTCAGAATAAGAAGCACTTTAAGTTGACTTTCTGATTCACAGTCCTTATCTGGCTTTATCGCACATCACTCCACTGCTGTGTGCCCTTCATTGTCTTCGTGTGGTTGCCAGAAATGGTCCAAAAATGGCCCAGCCCCTATTTACCTATCAGCAATGATCAGACCATGGTTCACAGCTTGCTCTCTTAGAGCACCATGCTCAAACACACTGACACATACACTACCAGTCAAAACTTTGGACACACTTTTCCATTCTATTGACTGGTAGTGAATATGTTGTTTTTTTTTTTTTACAATGAATTCTTTTATGAATTTAAAGAATTTTTGATCAATAATTCCAACAGAACGAACACCAAAACCAAGCCTGACAAAGTGTCTCATCCACAAGCACACAGGACAGAAAAGTTCTTTAAAACATGCCAGTATACCCTTCTGAACCATGCATGTGTTCCCCATTAAAGCTTTTTCATTTGGGCGTCTTTATTTACAGATGGCCTGCGAGGAGAGGGACGGGGCAGGTATGGATGAGTGTGGTGGTAATGAAGTGGAGGTTAGAGTCCTAATGAGAGAGCCGCATCACACAGATCAGCTCTGCAGCCCTTTGGGAAAATGGCTTTGTAGTCCAGGTAATTACACACTAAACACTCACTCTCTATAACCTTCACCGGGGGTATCATACCACAGAAGGCCTTAGTCAAGTTAAAAAGCATTATCTCATTACTCAAAATATTAATACTCCAGACAAAATTATACTAGTTAAAAGTCTTTATTTTTTTTAATATGACACTATATTCTGTCAGGAGCACTGTTGCAGATTTGGAGATTTGAGTCTGTCTTACTCTACATTACATAGAAGGCTGCTATTTAATTGTCAGTGTCAGAAGATTTTGTGAGGGCAGTAGAAATACTCTGAATAATGTTGGGCCCTATTAATGAATATAATAGTGGGGCACCTTTATAATAATTCCTGTGAGGGGCCCATCAGTGCCGGGCCCTTGGAATCATCTTAACACTCCCTGCCCCCTTTACAGCACTGTATATAATGTATAACAGCCTCTGAAAGTAGAGTTATAATAGCATTTGATTATACTGTACAAAAGCCTCTAAATAAAATAGTATCAGTAGATGTACTGTATAATGGTTGATGGCAGTAGAGTACAATGTCAGTATAAATTGTTTTATAGTTAATGATAGTTCATTTAAATGGTCTCTAGACACATTCCAAGAATCAATTTCAGTAGACACTACAATGTCAGTAGATTTGCTGTACAGTTGCTGATATTAGTATAATGTACAATGTCAGTAGATGTACAGTACAATTGCTGATTTCACACTTTATAATGTCAGGAGATGCATCATTTTCAGTGTCAGTAGTTTTTACAGTTACATGAGATTTACTATATAGCTGTACAATTAAGTACATTTCACAAACTCAGTAAATATACTGAACAATTGTCAGATTTCGATTCAGTAACTTTACAATATCAGAAGATATAGTGTATAATAATTTATATAAGTCAACTTTACCAGGTCAGTAAATACTTTAGTAGACTTTACTAGACATTGTTAGTATATATACTGCATTGTAATGTCATTGCCAGTTCCATGTCAACAGACTAAACATTTTACTTTCAGATATATTTTACTCTACCATGTGCTATGGATGTTAAGCCAAGTTTTTATTTATTTATATTTATAAAAATGACAATTCACAATCATAATTGAGCACACAAGAAAATCTTCCAAACAAAAAATTAATCTAATTTCAAGACAAAAGTACACTTTTAATTCTTTTTTGCAAATTAGCATCTACATATATAACCACAAAATCTCAAAGAGAAATGTTCTCTTAGAGTTTAGCTTTTTTTCTTTTCTTTTTTTTAGTTAATTCGACTTGGCACATATTTGGTGGAACAGCAGTGAGGCTCATGGGATAAAATTACATTTGGTCCCAGTTGTTTGGTGGTTTTGTGCTGAGGATTAGACTATGGCGTGGCAAAGAGAGAGAGTGAGAGAGAGAGGTGTTCTGACACAGGAGAATTTGCAAAACAAAGTATTTGTGAGAAAAAGAAAGGAGAGAAAGGGCGGAGAAGGGGAAAATAGAAAAAAAAAGATTACATTAATTATCATTCTAAGGGGGTGTGGAGCAGCACCTGTGCATGAATAACATTGTTAAAAGGAGCATTGAGATGTGAATAAATCCCCCAGTCCACCCCCCCATATCACACACACACTACCACTGTAACAGGGGATGAGCCACTGAGTTTTTTCCCCTTCAAGCTAATAAGGGGGTGTTCAATCCAGCTTTTGGTTCTTAAAAGGGTATTTGATCCTAAATATTATATATAAGTAAGTTCATCATTATAAATATTTATATTATATGTAAGAAATCAAAATATCTCTGTCACAATAAAAAATTATATCTCTAAAATGAAAACTAATTTTAATGCAAGTTAATGCAATTAGGTTTGTTTGCATTAAAGAATGTGTGGAGATTAATTGACAATTGGGTTAGAAAAGTGCAGAGAAACTATGTAGTATGGGTGTTTCATACTCTCAATGTCATACTCAAGCAGTATGGAGCAAAAATATACTTAAGCAATAAGCTTACCTACATTTAATTACACACAAGTATATACAAGTAAAAAAAATAGTCATATGTGAAAGTTTGTGCTCCCCTAATGGAAGAATGAGTTTTCTTACTAAAAATTACTTTTTTAGGCTGAATTTAACATAGTCAAGAAAATCAAGCATAACATGTGGCCTGTGTAAAATTTGGAACAAATGCATTAATGTTCATTATTTTAAGGTTTTAAACTTAGCAGATAAACAGAAATTGGGCACTACAATAAGAAGAAATCATTATAAAAATTCACAATAAAATAATAATAATAAAAATTACTGGGTTGAACTTTAATCTTCTCAGCCTTTAAGGTTGTTAAGAAGTACTCTGAAGGTCTAAATTAAAATGTTAGTAGTGAAATGTATCTATTATTCAGTTACTGTTAAATGTGGGTAATATATTACACATCTTTAGAATTTTCTAAATTTTAATACTCTCAAAATAAAAATAAAATTTCTTTCAAAAAGTGAAATCTAATCTTCAACAGTACATCATTATGGAAGACATTGGCAACATATTGCAGTATATTCTATTACTGGCCCCAATACATATTTAAAGCCTGCTGTAGCACAATAGGTACAAAATGGTGTATGCAAGGGTGTATACAAGGGTGTGTGTGTGTGTGTGTGTGTGTGTGTGTGTGTGTGTGTGTGTGTGTGTGTGTGTGTGTGTGTGTGTGTG
>JBBIGC010000104.1:1242960-1253326 GCA_037576955.1 Lepidarchus adonis
ACACACACACACACACACACACACACACACACACACACACACACACACACACACACACACACACACACACAGATGCAGCTTGATATGGCAAGGAGCGCTCAGAGCATCTGGCACGGCGGCGCTTCCTGCCCTCATCCACTCAGACGCTCCACACTGGAATCTGGCAGCACGTGCCCTCCTCCCTCGTCGTGATCGCTAAAACAGCCATTCGGCGCTAATGCTAATGACGCGTGCTACAGGAGCTAGCGGCGCTACAGGCCACTACGCAGCTGTTTGTCTTTCCTCTCTCGCTCTCCTCTCCAACATTTATCTCTCGCCGCGCACTTCCGCACTGACGGCAGCGGCAGGTGAGCTCTCCTCTCTCGCTCTGAGGACCTTTTAATTAGTGGCAGAAAGAGCCGGAGCGCACTACAGACACGCAGGCTTCAAGTGGAGGAGGTGGAGGAGGTGGAGGAGGAGGAGGAGGAGGAGGAGAAGGAGAAGGAGGAGGAGGGTAAAAATGAAGGGAAAAGGAAAACTAGAGGCTTTAGCAAGTGACACGAAAGAATAGGTATACCTGGAACCCTGGTTTCCGCTGGTACTTTCTCCGCTGCTGCATCTCTGCAAAGCTGGCGGCGCCCGTGGCGTAGGTGTAGGCCATGTGTGGCAGGAAGCCCATCTGGTCGAGCGCAGGGTAAGGACGCAGCCCCGGGAGGCTGGCCTGCACAGGGGGCATGAAGGTGGCTGGGGGGAATGCACTTTGAGGGGGCAGGGAGGTATACAAGGGTTTGGCAACAAAGGGGTTGATGCCAAACATAGGGCTAGTGCCTTTGTCAAGGTTGCCATTTCCGTTGGGGCTGCCAAACTCCTTCTTGGACAGGTAAGCGAGATTGAGTGGCTCCTCCAGGAGCTCCCGGGGTGACGCCATAGGGATGTGATCAAATGGGACGCTGTTGGGCTTGGGTCGGCTCTTGATAGAAAGCACGTGTTTGGGTTCCTTCATGAGTTTGGGCAACGAGAGGTCCAGCGGCTCGGCCTGTAGGTCCTCAGACGTGAAGCTGTTTGGTGTGTAGGAACTGCTGTGAGAGTTTTTGGAGGAGGCAGAGGACAGGTTCAGAGGAGACGGAGTGTTGCTCCTGGAGTGGTCCATCTTCTCACCAAGCTGCTTGGGCCCGGGGAACTGGGTTGTTTTGGAGAGCCTGAGAGGAGTGTCGCAGTTGTGGATATTGTTGTGAAGCTCGGCAATGGAGGGCGACATGATTCGGTCCTTTTGTTTGACCAAAGAGAGAGGGGACCGAGCATTCAAGGAGTCTTTGTTGGGCGTGTGGTTAGTAATGGTGAGACCCATCTCAAAATTGTTCCTATCTAAAGGAGGAGTTCTGGAATTGGCGTACTGATACACCTTTCTTTGCTCAAACCACTCTTTCACAAATTCCTGAGGGAGGCCGACTGCTATGGATATCTTCAGTAGTTCCTCTGAGTTGGGCTCCATGTTCATGGCAAAGTACGCTTTGAGCACTGACATGTGGTCCTTATATGGGTTGATGGGGCTGGTAATGCCCTTCTCTGAGATCACGGAAGAGAGCAGATGGGCGTGCTTCTCAGTGAACATCCCCTGCTTGTTGGGCGTGATATTTTCACTAGGCTGTAGCACCGCCTTGATCTCTTCATTCATCTTGCACAGATACCTCTCGTGCTGATGCAAGGGAATGGGGCCTGGGAAGGTTTCTTTGCAGTATTGGCAAGAAAATGGTGTAAACATTAAGTTGTTCTCATGCATCTTCTCTTCTGTTCCTAAATCTATAATGTGATTTAACTTCTCTTTCTTGATATTGCTAATATGTCTTTTAGAGTCTGTGTTCAAGCTCTGGAGACAAGCTTTGGCTTCGTTGACCTTCTCTAGTGTATAGTCAATGATGCTCTTGGTTGCGCCATTATGACTGACAACTGGAAGACCTGTCTGGGGCACACCAGGTGATCCCAGGCCCTGCTTCTTTTCCTCAATCTGTGAGCCAAGCTCCTTCATGTAAGCCTTCAGTTTAGATAGTTCCTCTGGCTTGCAATCCATCTTTTGTCGACACACTGTGTTGTCCACAATCTGGAGAACCTTCTGCACCTCACTCAGGTTGTTGCTCAAAGCTGAGTAGCCCAGCATCTGCCCCTCAATACCAATCCCTAAGTGCTGCAGGGGACTCTGGGAATTGTGGACACCTAGAGGGCTTCCACCACCCATCCCACCATTCAGGAAAGGTCCTGGTGTACTGTAGCCATGCGAAGCCATCATCAACTTGTAGTCGTTGAAGTCCAGTGGCTCTGATTTGATGTTGAGGTGATTGGACTGGTCATGCAGGCTGAGGGGCTTGCCATTCTCCAGCTTGTGTCTCAGCTGGGTGATAGCGGTGTTGGTAGGTGATGAAGAGGCAGAGGTCGGTGAGGAGCCAGACTTTATGTTGTTCCTCATTCTTCCATTGACTGTTATCAAGCCAATGCATTTCTTACTACTGATGTGAGAACTGTAGGAGCCAGAGTGAGAAAAGCGCTTCTTACAGTTTGGGCATTCATATGGCTTTTCACCTGAGAAACAAAGAAAGATATAAAAAAAACCCATAAAAATGTTACTGTCACTTCTGGAAATTTATTCCATTCAAGTAATACATTCTTTTGGGGGAGTAAATGTAACCAAGATCAAAATAACAGATTTATATGAGGATTAATAAAGAAAAGCGTAATACATTATAGAATTTTGAGTTAGATGGACCAAAGCCAGCAAAGCAATCTATTTTATCCTCTTTGGGAGAGGAGAAAAACAGCAATGGGTTTTTGTACATTCTCTGAAGTTCAGAACAATCTTAACTGGAGGTAATGAATATTCAAAGGGAGAGCATGGGCCCAGTGCTACCCACCACTGTGGATCCGCAGGTGCTCCTTCAGATGGTGCTTGTATTTGAAGGCCTTGCCACATTCTGTGCATTTGAACTTGCGGTTGCCAGCTCCCTGGTTCAGCAGTTGGTGCTGGAGAAGAGAGGATATTTACATGAGCTCCTCACAAACAGAACAGGGGAAGAGTTCAGTACATAATCACAATCGGCGCCGGGCTTGACAAGCCAAATGGCTAGCGTTGTAACAGAGCATCTTGCCTTTCTACTTGCAGCTCCACTGAGCCAACACGAGTGTGGCCATGATAACAGAGAACCACATACCTTTTAATTTCCTGACTCGTGTGCCAGCGAAGCGAGCCTTTAGACTCTGGCAGTGCTGAGAAATAAATAAAAGGCTCCTATTTTAAAGAGTTTTTCCCTCATTAGAGGAGGCAATCTGATCTACTTTTATTAATTTAGGATAATCACTCGGACGAGATCCTGCATATTTAACGAAGTCGTCCCTCAACGTACCTGGAAATAAAGTTAATTACACAAAAAGGTGGGCTTGGGTAAATGTTACAATTTGATAATTGGAAGTGAATTTCCAGGCAGTTTAAAATCTTCAAACATCTCTTTAATAACGTGCAAGTACAGCACGTAGACCGGGCCTTCATTTGCTGTTCAAAGATAAAACATCGCCCCTTGCATTTGCAATTCAAAGTAGGGCCCCCACGAAAAGGGAGAAAAAATCAAAATATAATAGCGATAACAACAACAACAACAATACGGCACGTAAGCGCAGGGAAGCAGGGGTGCACCAGGCGTGCACAATTAATTCAGAGTGGGAGGTGAGTATGTTAAATGGCTGGGGGAACACAAAGGGTCTGTGAGCGGGGGAGAGAGAGGAGCCGCCCATGATCCGCTCTGACAACTGGCGGGGAGCGCGAGCTGGGCTTGCATTCCGGCAGAGACAGATGGCGTAAGGCAGGACACAGGGAGGATTGTTCAAACAGCAGCAACCTTCAGAGATCAAGCAGGGAGCCGGGCGGCCCAGCGCCAGGGAGGGACCCCACCACTCGCTCGTATGTTGCTGAGTTGCATAAACAAACAGCAACAGCTGCTTCACCCCCCAGAACACAGACACCCCCTAAAGCTCCCCCTCCTCTCACAGACCTCGTGAGGATGGAGGTAGGGTTTAGTTGTGCCACCATTAATATGATACAATTGCACTACAACACTAATTGTGAATGGCAACGGAGAGTGAGGGGACTTTTTCAGCTCCCACGTGATGCACTCACAGTGAATGTGTGTATTAAATGTGCTGTGGGCGGGAGACATGATTGGGTATTTGCAGTAGGGGACCTGATAGGGTACTTACATATGATAGGCTAATGGTGAGATAACAACCCCCCTCCCCAAGCCCCCAAACTGGTTACAATTTTTTTTTAATTCTTGGGGAAAAAAATGGGGGAAACCCTCCTAGTGCTGCAACACAGCCTGACTCATATGAGTTGACTACAATGTTACAGCCTTGTTTTTTCTTTAGTCACGAAATGTGTATTTGTTTGTGATTAATATAGAAATGAAGGGAGGAAAGAAAAAGGCAGCTGGCCAGAAAATGACTAAACAGGAAATCCAAGAGCATAAAAACGGTCTCATTCGGCAGACCTAAAAGGCAGCCTTCATCTGTCTCTCAACCAAGACATAAGGACTGTCCGTTTGGGGTGAACGCATACTGATTTCAACATCAGATTTTAACATAATGGTTAAAAATGAAGTGGGACCATGGGACCGTTCAACAGGAAAGTCTTTCTAGATGAAGGAAGTACACAAACAAAAACCAACAAATAGGAAGTAATTTGTGGATTAGCGGGGTACATGAGTAGAATGGGCCATCTGCTCATGTTTTGAGCAGACTGGGGAAGGCAGGTGAGCAAGCTGCCAGTCCACATTGTATTAAATCACTCCGTTAGAGCCAGAACATTATCTCTCGTAGATAAAAGAGAACCGCAACATGCTGCATGAGCCGAATAGTAAATGATTAAATGGAGAATTTGGATGTGCTGGCTCATCTGGGCGATGGTTTGCTGTGACACTCTGTCACAGGGCGGTTTTGTCAGGGTCGCGTGGACAAAAAGAGCAACACTTCTCTTTATTTATTTATTTTTTATTTCCCTCAGTATCAAAGGGGATAAACTCTTTTTACCTCTTAAAAAAAGAGTCCTTTGCAAATATGAAATAAATAACTTTTTGCATGCACAAAACCCAGAGTACCATATGATAAACGCAAATCGCTTATAAATTGTCCCACAGCGTTAAGATAAAAAAAAGATGTTTAGCATGTATGTATCTCATGTTTATATTATAGAAAAAATAAATTGCAGCATGCAATTTACTGAAGTGATTCTTAAAGAACATTATAAAAGGAAATTTAAAGGACAGATGAAATTTCTAAATTGGAAATTAAAACAATCATTTGAAGACTGCAGAATCATATCAGCAGGCCATCAAAAAACCATTTAGGCCTCTATTAAGGCTATTAACAGTAAAAGATCTGCATCTTCAAAATGCCATGAAAAATTAATAATTATTGCCAATCAAAATGATCTCTTTTCTCTGTGAAAATACAGCGCATTAGAAATAATGCATAAAGTTCAAGCATGTATTTCTAGAGAGAGAGAGAGAGAGAGAGAGAGAGAGAGAGAGAGAGAGAGCAGAGGGGCTAGGTGGGCTGGCAGAGAAGAGAGGAGAGGGGAGGGTTTAGATGGGCTGGCAAAGACAGAAGAGAGGATCTGGCAGCCGAGAGTAAGAGGGAGTGATACAGAGACAGGAAGAGAGAGAGAGAGAAAGAGTGAGAAAAGCTCACCTGGTCTCGTCCTGGCTTGTGTGTGGTCATGTGTCTCTCCAGCTGGGTGCGGTAAGCGAAGGTGTAGTTGCACAGAGGGCAGGAAAAGTTCTCTTCGTTCTTCTCGTGGCGGTACTTGATATGCTCCTTCAGAGAAGTCAAGCGCTTGTAGCCCCGGTCACAGTAGGGGCAGGTCAACAGTTGGGCAAAAGCATCTGGAGTTCCAGGTGGCAGGTCTGTGCCATAGAGAGGGAAAGAAGGAAAGAGGGAATGAGGGAGGGAGAGTGGGAGTGGAGGGAAAGGGCAGTGGGCCAAAAGGTCAGCAAATCAATGGCAGCTAATGGGCGCTATGCCCGGACTGGTATGGGAGGTATCTCTACAATCTGCTGTACAGAGTGCCATCGTCAGGCCTGGCACTAATACTCACTGTGCGCACACACTTATACACAGACACACGCTCTCATGCTTGAACACACACTTGAATGAGCACAGTTTGCTGAGCATGGCACATAGAGTTGCCATAATCAAGGGGAATATACAGGAAAAGCTTTAGCTGCATTTTTTCTCTTAAATGAGGTCTGACATTATCTAGAGTTAAGTTATGTTTCTGGCTGCACTACAGTAAGCAGCATTCATTTTTTTTCCAATGTCAATTAATCTATCATCGCTGTTGTGTCTACCTCATTTTATTCTGTTTGTGTTATTTGTGGACCTTTTAAAATAACAGCATCCATTTACACTGGTTCAACAGTTACAGAAGAATGACCAGTAGAAATGAGTCAAAAAAACCCTTTGCTACATGAACTTTAACTGAAATGTACCATTGCTGATATACAGTTCTGTTATGACAGTGACAACATAGCAGACTATTATAATGTATTATTTTGTCACACATCATTTTGATCTTTTACAACTCATACAGACATTGCTGTAATGTTTAAACCCATGAATGACTGTAGACAAGCCATGGAGTATCATTAGGCCATTTTTTTGGACTGGGTCTGTCCAGCTGGCCTCTGATGGTCTTTTCCATGTCTAATTTTTCCCCGCTGTCCTCATGGGGGAGGTATGTGTGGTAAAGCCGGTGTGATTCTCCTGGCTCTCCCTGAGGAGCAGGAGGTGGGGGGATTTGATTTCAGCGCTCTAACAGCTGCACCTCACCGTGAAGGTAAACACTCCGGCACGTAGCCAGAGAGGGGCTGGGCCGAGCAGCAGCTGCCCGTGTCATGGGCTTACTGACATGGCTGTGGAAAGGAGTATCCTTACCGCTCTCTTCGGGTCCCGTCGCCTCGGGGGTCCCCATCCGAGTGATTTCCTCTGGGGCCTCAGGGTAGATGATGGCCGTGTCACCCCGTTGCAAGTATT
Source organism: Lepidarchus adonis (assembly GCA_037576955.1). Lineage (NCBI taxonomy): Eukaryota > Metazoa > Chordata > Actinopteri > Characiformes > Lepidarchidae > Lepidarchus > Lepidarchus adonis. The sequence continues at coordinate 1,250,011 of JBBIGC010000104.1, forward strand.
CTGCGATGCTGACCACATGACTCTCACTGTCGGCCAGCTTCCGTTTGGCAAAGAAATCCTCAAACTCAGCCGTGCAGTCCATACTCTTCACTGCGGAGAGAGAGAGAGAGAGAGAGAGAGAGAGAGAGAGAGAGAGAGAGAGAGAGAGAGAGAGAGACTGTAAAAAATGGGACTCTGTGAAAAATGCAGGGCTCACAGAAGGTAACGAAAACATGTTGTCAGAGACGTGATAAAAACAGCTGAAAAAACATTAAGGTAGTAGTCAGGGAGGATGCATCTAAATTATGGCCTTATCTTGTCACTTAATAGCCACTAAAATAAAAAATATGGCTTAATCTAGCAGGAATGCCATTTGAATTGTGGAAAAAAGCTTTTAACGATAAACTTTTTTTCTCTGCCTTTAAATGTATTAGGCAATGAGCAAGGAGGAAAGGGAAGCATGAGGAGGAAATGATGTTTGCCACAGATGAGTCCTGCATCACTTCTGATTTCTGTAATCAAACTAAACACGGCTCCTGAAAATTACATTTCAAATTACAGGAAGTGGTAATATTGAGATATGGAGAAGATTTTTCATCAATGTTAATTATCTAGAGCTAAGGCAGAGAGAATTCTGGGATTTGCCACTATTTTTTGTCACTAAATGAAATAAAAAAATAATACAATGTTTACAAAAAACTAATTCCTACAAAACTTTTCAGGATAAGAAAAAAAACTAGACTAGAACTAGACTAGAACCAAAAGAGTTTCTTGTAAGTCCAATTGGCCAATTTTACAATGAAAAATGTAAAATACTAAATGACAAAAATGGAGAGGTTTTATTCAGACAGTAATGTAATATATGCAGATGAACTGATGAACCTGCTTTAACCAGAAAACCACTCACTTGCTGCCATATAAACACGGCAGCTCAGAACTGCCAAGTTTCCCTAGGCTAACTCGTACAGTCATTATATTCATGGAGACTGGAGTCCAGATTTTTTCTCCCATTTCATCTGTCAATTAAGCTGCACTATGGGGAAGGTGACAGAGCTAGCTTTTTATTAGTCACCTTTTAATTAGGCCATGCAGAAGCGAAAGGTAAACTGTGTACTGAGATTTGTCAGACAGTAAACATTTTATGGTCTAATTTGTGAAAAGGTCAAGGTAGTGGACTGTGTCGGTGTCAAAAATGTCTCGAAAATGTCAAAGTGCCAATGGACCTTTTGAATCCCCTTTTCAGAAGCGAGGAACTGGAGTGTGTAAATTCTGTGCCTTCATTATCAGACAGACATCTGCATCACTCTGTCTGCATGCAGCCATAATTAAAATAAAAGCAAATAAACACACAGACACCTACGACTCCCTCATGTGATTCAAGACCCGCCACTTTAAAGCAAAACGGGGGAGCTAAACACAGTTCAACAAATAAATGTGTTCAGCTTCTCATTGATGCCAGCTTTGTAGAGTACATAATCTAAACAAATTGAGTTTACTCACAAATTAGATTTTTGGAGTGAAATGAGATTTGGGAAAGTTACTGCACCGGTTTGAGCGGAACTAAAGACAACACTCTAATGCCTGCCTCTCTCTCTCTCTCTCTCTCTCTCTCTCTCTCTCTCTCTCTCTCTCCCTTTCTCCCTTCTTCCCTCCCTGCCCCCTAGGCAAAAAACTTCTCCCCTTACTGGGCAAAAGCAGAACAAGGGGAAGTCACACAGCTGCTAAGCTGAGGAACTAAATCACACGTAATCCACCACTGGATTTCCCCAAAAAACAAAAACAAGAGGCCTATAATCATAAATGGAAACATTCACTGAAACCCTGTTTCCATGCGGAAGGGCTCTCTGCACTGTCCCAGGCCAGGCTGCAGTTAGCGCTGGCAAAGGTTGAGACGACAAGAAGAATTCACATTTTTAACAGTGTGCATTCACTCTGTCGGCGCCACGGTCAATCAGAGGCAGCCTCCATGATGTGTTGAAGGCGAAAGAGAATGCCCCAGAGGAATTTGCCGTCATTTATTCAGTTCCCTGAGAAGTGGCATTTATGCCTGGCAATGACAAAAGCACATTACAATTCTATATTAATGATTTCTCACTCAAAGCTCATCAAAACAGATACATTCATTGGAAAGATTCTACATTTCCAAACAATGCCATATTTGTTCTTGCAAGTGGAAGATGCTTCATTATCTTTATTAGGATGTTTTATTAATATTTGGGATTGAGGAAAAGTTCGTGTGTTTTTTTACCATAAAAACAAAACAAAAATCGGTTGAAACCATTGAAAATGTGTGTTTTAACACTAACTCAATATGTGATTGAAAATGAAAGACATAACTCTTGTCAATAATGTCCAGTTCTACCTGGTAACAAGGTCTTTCCTTATCACATAATACACTTAGCCTATGAAGGTCAACAAATGCTCCCTTCAAGACAAGACAAACACCACTGCGTCTTTTATTCAAATGTCACTGTCGTAACGTCATTGGACAGCTCAACTCATTCAGAGGAGAACCTTAACAGCCAGTTCTGTTATGCTAGCTATCAGACGCCTGCACTGCTTAGCATCACACTGAGTGATGAGAGGAGAGGGAAGGCCATTGCACCAACGAGAAAGAATGAGTCCAATTATGCTGCCCTGGACTCTTAGCCACTGTTGCATCATTTGGGATCAAACTCTTAATACTTAATTCGTAAAAGTGTGCATTCACTCTTTTCTTGCCAGTCTAAAACTGTCTTGATATATTTGAGGTAAAAAAGGACTGCTATTGGAATTCACCATCACTTATTAAAAGTACATAATTTTGCTCCAGCAGGTCCAAAACAAAAGACAACACAAAAACTCACCTGTACCATTCCCCACTGGCTGTAAAGTGGTGTCAGGACCCATGCTGTCAAAGTCATCTTTCAGTTCATCTGCAAAGAGAGAGTGAGAGAGAAAGAGAGGAAGTTAGTGTGGGGCATGAAAGGACCAGAAAAACTCTTCTTCACAGTGCAACACTTCAGGGGAAGCTGGTGCAGGAATGAAAGGGCACGCTGTGTTCCACTGCTTTTGTGGCTTTGTTTGGGGTCCTTAATGAATGCTATCATCTGCAACAGACAGAGACTTATTTACCTTACATGACAAGCTCGGCGAGAGAGAAAGAGAGTGAGAGAAAAGGAGAGAGAACAACAAAATAAAGGGCCAGTGCCAGGCCACGGTGGTCGTCAAACAGAAAGATTAATTCAAGAAAGCCCCATCCACCTGAGCAAGCAGAGAGTAAAAAGGCAGAGAGAGAGAGAGAGAGAGAGAGAGAGAGAGAGAGAGAGAGAGAGAGAGAGAGAGAGAGAGAGAGAGA
>JBBIGC010000104.1:1342066-1354555 GCA_037576955.1 Lepidarchus adonis
CTCTCTCTCTCTCTCTCTCTCTCTCTCTCTCTCTCTCTCTCTCTCTCTCTCTCTCTCTCTCTTTCTCTCTCCCCCCCCCCTCTCTCATACTCGCACACACATACAAAAAGAGAGAGCGTGTGTGTGTGTTTGAGAAAGAGATATAGAGACAAGCAGTCACGCACTGAACCTTTGTTGTGCCACTGGTCCTAAGCTGATTCCTCTTAAGGCCTTAGCTGTGTAAAAGAGATGATGATGTAAACAAACATCATCAAAGCACAGCCGGGAGGTTCACTAGAGGACACACACACATACACACACACTAGGATCTTTTTGAGACATGTGTTCTAGTATTCATTGTGGTAATCTGAAATCTGTAATTTCAACATGGGTTGAAGTGAAAATTCATTGCTTTTCCATTGCATTAACTCTTGCATCGCATTTTTTTAGCAGAATATCTCTATTTGTGGCCCCGTTTGACCATAGCAACCTTTTTTGGCAATGCCCATGTCTCCCATCAACACAAACTTTCCCTTTAAAAATTTAATTCACAAGCAATTATTAGTTCACACCTGTCACAGAATTTTAAGTACACCACCCAATAGGTAAACAAAGTTTGTGCCACCTAAATAAGCGTATTGTGTGAAAAGTATCAAAAGTTTTTTTTTTTTTTATATTACATTAGTTTTATATAAAATAATTAATGTAGTAATGTGATTCTTTTTTAAAGTTTGTTTTGGGAGGTGGTGTGACCTGTGAGGCTCTCACATATAGGTGGTGTGGATGCTCAGGGACCTCTTCTGATTGGAAGCCGTGGAAGCACCCTCATTTGGGAGGAGGCATACTCCTGAGGGGAGACGCTCTCCTGATTTACAAGGAGCATCTACTGGCCTTTGTGTAGGTCCCTGACAGCAACGCTAAACAGAACCATCATGTTGCTACACAAGCGAGCTGAAAGAGTGAGTTGTTGGCTCTCACTCACTTTGTTTATCATCTATTTTTTGGCATAGGACTGTACACTTGTATCCTCACTCAATCGCATGCATGTCGTTTCATGTACATATTTAACATCACCTATACTGTCATTTATAAAAACAATGCACTACATGTACCAGGACATTAATTTGTAAATGCCTAAAATTAGGTAAATTAGGAAATATATTTAGTACAGCAGTTTGATTACAATATCAGCCAAATCAAAACATCTTTCCACTCGCAATGTGTGTGTGTGTGTGTGTGTGTGTGTGTGTGTGTGTGTGTGTGTGTGTGCCCACAGTAACTGATAAGGAGTTGTAGAGAATGTTGGTTAAAGCTGAGGGTCAGTGAGGTCAGCCATCTTCTGTAACATGAAATCATGGGACATTTTACTTGACCATTGACTATTTCGCTATTCTATATACAAACACGCACTCACACACATGCATACACACACACATCCCTCTCTCTCACTCACTCTGTCTCGCTCTTGCTCTCCCTCAGGACTAAAGGTTAATAGCCGTAAGCAGTAGAGTCGCAGTAACTAACGGAATAGCATTAACATTGAACAGAGCTAACGTTCCCTCTCAGCCAATCTCATTATCCTGTTAAAGCTTCCCCGGCCTATCCCTGCAAACACCTGACTAACTGCAAAGACAGAGGAGACAGCAGCCACTGGAATTTTACTCCAGTGAGAGATGTATTATTTAGTTACACTACCGAACCTCTGTAGTCTCAGTGTCCAGGCTTGGTATTACAGAGAGAGCAACAATAAAGGCATGGACCTGGGCTTTTGTATGAATAAATTAAACGTAGCTTAAGCATTTCTAGACCTCTTATCATGGATATCCGGCATTTCCAGGTATCATCCAAAAGCTGTTTTAGTTAAATAGTCTTTAAATGTGCTGATGATGCAACCGAATAAACCCATGCAATTACTGGAGACCACAGAAACCTCTTTTCCACCAACAGAGAAGAAATGAAAGGGGCAGGTGCTCTCCCCTCTGCACATACCTGTAGCTATCGGACCTTTTTCCATATATCATGACTCTTTTGGTCCAAAGGTGGATTAGACACCTGAAAGATGTGTTTGAGTCCTCACCTGACATATGTAGAATATCAAATTTCACTGCTTTTAATGCAATAAATGCAGATCTAAACATCCTTCTTGCTCAGTAAGAAATTTTTTTTATTTATTAGTATCATGTTGGTAAGAGAATGAGCATTGTAATTTCACCAGAATCATATTGCTGTCCTAAGACCACAGTACCGTACTCCAGTGTCTTTGTTGCTTCCGCCCCGTCATTAAATCAGCCACAAGAGTGTGAGCACACCTTAAGTAATGTGTGTTAGCTTTGAGGTGCAAAGCTCAGGGTCCTGCACCACTGCACCGGAGCTCATCACATTAACGTCCCGTACTGGAGGTACCCAAACGTGTCACGCAAGAGGCGCTTTGGCTGTGTTCATTTAATGATGCAGTGCCTCGGAAAAAAATAATGCTGGGGGGTATAGGTAGATCTTTCTGTAGTCTTTCTATCTCTATCCATCTCAGTATATTTGCAGCCTATTTCTGTGCCTCATATTTTGAAATCTTCCTCTCACTGAGCTTCGATTGGGGACTTCCTTTGCTCCAGTACGGCTGATTGTCCACCGAGGTTAATCTGTGTGCCATCCACACATCATGAAGTCACTAATGGTTGATTCCATGTACGGCCCACTGGCTGCCTATCTCCCCTGCCCAGTACATTTGAATGTCTAGAAATGTACAAAGCTGCTCATGTTGAAATCTAACCTTAAAAAAAAACTAATACTACACTGATCCGACCAACCAAATCGAAGTTCTCAGGTGCATAATTATCTACCACTTAAAGTGGTAGTCCATCAAAGGCTCAGTGTCAAGGATGGGTCATGGCTAACCTTCTTATGCAAAAGTTTATGAATTGTTAGTCAGTTCCAAAGAAACATTTTTCAATATAATATTGCAGAGTATTTAGGTCTTTCAACATCGACAGTACATAATATTGTGAAATGTTTCAAAGAATTCAGAGAATTCTGGAAAGGGCAATGCAGGAAACCACTGTTGAATGCATATGATCTTTAAGTCCTTAGCAGAAGAAACTGTCATGCTACAGTGACAAATATCACCTTGTATCAGGAGCACATTGGAAAACCATTGTCACTTAACACAGTCTGTCATAAAGAAATGCAACTTAAAATTGTATTATGTAAGGATTAAGCCATACATCAATTTTATGCAGTCCTGAGCTCATCTTAGACGTGTAAGTCTGTGGAACTGTGTGATGTGGTTTGATATTTTTGTCCATATTTCAGTTTGTTTTGGAAAAAACGACATTGAGTTCTATGTGAACAACCATTCAATGCAAACCAACTGATGGGAACTACTAGTACCAAGTAATGGGTAATAATGGGTACTAATACTCTACAAGGAGAGGTCTATACATACACCTGTTACCCACAACTGTCTAATATAGTGTCCTGACCCCTTTCTATCAGAGTCAGCATTCATATTTTGTGCTGCAAGATTGAATCAGATGAGCTATCCTATACTCACCACATGCATCAATGACCCTTGGTTGCCCATGATCGGATCAGCACTTTTGGTGGGTACTAACTACTGCAGACCTGGAACACATGACCTGCTTTCCTGGAGAACCTCTGGCTCAGTCATCACAATAAAGGCCTTGTCTAAGTGGTTCAGATTCTTTCACTCACCTGTTGTCCTTCCTTCCAACACATCAAGTTTAAGAGCTGACTTTTCACTTGTTGCCTAATATATCTCACCCCCTAACAGGTGCCATAACAGCATACTGTGTTGTTCAATTCCCCTGGCAGCAGTTTCATGGTTTTAACACCACCTGTCTATTATTGTGTAGCCTACATGCAAAAATGACAAAAAACAGGTGTGTAAAAAGTGTTTTTTTTCAGGAGAAGGCAAAAAAAATCCTTACTTCTAATGTTAATTAATGGCAGCTTGATTAAGAACAAGTAATAAAGGAGCATTTCTACAGGTCTGTCTGTCACGTAAGTTTCACACAGCTGAAAACCCAGCTGCTTCATAGAAAGTATATACGTATATCTGGACAAAACCTATTAACTCCACACCAAAATGGTAATAGTAATGCTAAAATATTCACATTTATGTTTCTATTGGACCATTCTATTGGTTTCCAAAGACTGTTTCTATTGTTCCATTAGTAGTAAAACTTTTGCCCTTTGTAAAAAGTAAAAAGTATTTTCAAATTATGTCAAAAATGATTATATAAAATACTTTATGTTTGACAATGGTGTTATCAAGGCTAAAGTAATACCAAAACACACATTACACATTCTCTTAGATGTGCATTTCTGATGCTCACCCTTATGTTTTGGCTGGTATCAGTGATCATTTCATAAAAAATTAACTTAAGATGAAAAAGTATTTGTAACCATTTAAGCAACGAATGTTGCCTCTGTGTACATCATCTTACTCTTTATTAAACACCTAGTAAAGTGTTGTACAGGGATACAATGTTTAAATAGACCCGCATAAAACAACACAAGAACACAAACGGGTTGTGTAGGTTTAGGGAAAAATTGTTGACCCTGATTGAATGTCACTGTTTTAAAGTGTGGGTATACAAATGGTACAAAAAAGACTGTGTATAGAAAGAGCATTTCTCTGTGCTTCTGCAGCATGACTGACAGGTTGATTTTTGTAAGCATGAAGGCTGTACCTTGTCGTGTGTGAGTGTGATGAGTTCATTTGCGAGCACGCTCCATAAACTCGGAATAGCTGAGCGCAGGCCTGATGCTGCGGGGACCGGCCTCTATTCCCACACTGCAGTCCATATGGACACACACACACACATACACACCCCCACAGCACAATAATGACAAAAATATACCCACTGGCCCTGCAGAAGATCCACAACATCATCAAATCAGGACAGAGAGCATCAGTAAAACTCTGACATTAAGAGAGAGAGAGAGAGAGAGAGAGAGAGAGAGAGAGAGAGAGAGAGAGAGAGAGAGAGAGGACAGAGCTGGGTTGTCAGTCTTCAGCACCCACAGAGTGTATGATAAAAGTACTATGCTCTCTTGACTCTTTGTCACCAATGACAGACAGACAGACACACACACATACACACAACAGTGCAGGCCAGAGAAAAAGAGAGAGAGAAAAAATAATAATGTTGGACAAATCCAAGCAATTGATAGACACTGAAAGCCAATCACAGCTAAGCCAGGAATATTTATATTCGAGCTTGCTTGTTTCAGAGCAGCAATTTCAGGCCAGTTGTGTTATACACAGCGACCATAAACTTGACAGAAGATTTGGTAGTGTTCATGTCAATACAGGTGTTTTATGCTGTGTAATATCACAAATTTATGAGAAACCCACCTATAAGAAAACAATGTTTCTTAGCATAACAGTCACCCAATCAAGAAACTGGTTTGTTTTCACATTTCAGCATCATTTGTTGGTGTTGCTCTGACGCATATCAAGTTCCCCTAATAAGATTTGTTATACAGTGTTGCCTGACAATCAGCATGTATGCATTTGTTCTTTGAAAGAAAAAAAAGCCACATGTACTAATTAGCCATAACATTAACACCACTGAATACAACTAAATTGAATAATATTGACTAGTTATTTTATTACAGTGGCACCTGTAAGGCGGTGGGATATAGTATTAGGCAGTAAGTGAACAGTCAGTTCTTGAAATTGATGGAAAAATGGGCTAGCAAGTAACTTTGCCAAGGGTCTTATTGTGAATTCTAGACAAATGAGTCAGATCATCTCCAGAACAGCAGCTTATGGAGTGTTCCAGGTCTGCAGTAGTTACTACTTCCCAGAAGAGATCCAAGGAGGAACAATTAGTGAATCACTAACAGGGTTATGGTCACCCAAGGTTCATTGTTGCATGTGAGGAGTGAAATTTGTTTGGTCTGGTGCCTCAGAGGAGCTCCTGTAGTACAAAATATTCATGCTGACTCTGATAGAAAGGGGTTAGAACACAGTGCACTACAGTCAGAGCTGAAAGGGACCTATACTATATTAGGCAGGTGGTGTTAATGTTATGGCTAACTGGTATATGGTGAATATCTTTTACAATGTGATTACCAAAGAAAAGCACCTGTGCTGAACACATGGCTGTTTTCAGCTCACAGATAGAAGGCTTCCGCCCAAGCAGGAGCTCAATGAAGTTTCTGTGGCGCATCCTGCTAGCATTGATACCTCCCTGTTAAAGCCAAGAAAAAAACCTTATCTGCACTAAACTTTGGTCAGTTTAACCCACACAAAAGCAGCAGCTTCGCATTAAAAAGTAATCTTCTGATAGCATTCTGCTGCCAGTATTACTTTCAGCCCATTTTTCAGGAGATATCATGAGCGCATTTCTTCTCTGACTGATCGTCTTATGAAAGAGAATCAAAATGGTGGATTTAGACTTCTTTAGCAGTTAGCTAGAGAGAGAGAGCGAGAGAAAGAGGGACAGAGAGAGAGAGGATCAGACTGAGAAGGAAACGGACAGGATCAGAAGCTGATCCTATAGCAGAGGGAGGGAACCTCCTGCCAGGTACACAACAGAATTAAGCCACAGGATTAACAACACCTGAGCAGACCTGTCATACACAGAGAGAGAGAGAGACACATACACACTGATAAGAGAGGAAAACGAGCAAAGTGAGGAACCCTGTCAATGTCAGATGAACAGCATTTCAGATTTGGTCTTTTTAAAGTCGTCATGCGGTTGCTTTTTTGTTGTTGTTTTTTTTGTTGTTTTTTTTTTTTTGCCTGTTTGAATATTGTATCTTGTCTCTAGACACTAAAAGTCACATTTAACAGAAATATGTTGTAATCCACTGGTAATTGCTCCTCACTTGTAGCTCATTAAAACAAGCAGAGAAATTCTCTCAATATGTTTTTCTTCTCTCAATATGCAGGTACATCTAAAAAAAAAATTGAATATCGTCAAAAAGTTAAATATTTCTTAACATTCCTTTCAGAAAGTGAAATGCATATATAGATTCATTACACAAAGTGTCAAGCCTTTATTTCTTGGAATTTTGATGATTATGGGTTACAGATAATAAACCCAAACTTGCATGTCAGAAAATTAGAATATCACATAAGATCAATAAAAAATATATTTTAAACAGAAATGTCAGGCTTATGAAAAGTATGTTCATTCATATGCACTCAAATACTTGGTTGGGCTACTGTAACGGAAGCCCAGGTTGGTTTAATGGCAGCCTTCAGGTCGTCTGCATTGTTGGGTCTGGTGTCTCTTTTCTTCCTCCTAATAGATTCTCTATGGGGTTTAGGTCAGACGAGTTTGCTGGGCACTCAAGCAAAATAACACCCTGGTCATTGAACCAGCTTTTTGGTACCTTTGGCAGTGTGGGCAGGTGCAAAGTCCTGCTAGAAAATGAAATCTCCATAAAGTCTTATTAGCAGAAGGAAGCATGAAGTGCTCTAAGATTTCCTGGTAGATGAGGCATTGACTGTGGACTTCAAAAAGCACAATGGACCAACACCAGCAGATGGCATGGCCCCCATATCATCATTGACTATGGAAACATCACATGTGGATTCTGTGCCACTACACTGCTCTTCCAGACTCTGGGACCTTGATTTCTAAATGATATGCAAAATTTACATTCATCTGACTTTGGACACTGAGCAACAGTAAGGAGCGATTTTTCTTCTTAGCCCAGGTAAGTCTTTTCTGAAATTGCCCCTGGTTCAGGATTGGATTGACATGAGGAATGTGACATTTGTAGCCTATGTCTAGGATTTGTCTGTGTGTAGTGTCTCGTGATGCTCTGACTCCAGTTTCAGTCTACTACTCCCCCAAATTCTTGAATGGATTTTGCTTTGCAATCCTCTCAAGGCTGCAGTTGTCCCTGTTGCTGGTGTACCTTTTTCTACCACACTTTTTCCTTTCTATTAATATACTTGGATACAGCACTCTGTGAACAACCAGCTTCTTTAGCAATGACCTTTTGTGGCTTTCCCTCCTCAGTCTCCCAAACTGAGACCATTTAAAGGCTCAGAGTTAATTATCTGATTAGGGTGTGACACCATGACTTTTCCAGATTAAACTTTTTCATAATTTTAACATTTTCTGAGACAGTGAATTTATTTTTTTTCTGAAACCCATAATCATTGAAATTCCAAGAAATAAATGCTTGACATATTTAAATTTATTTGAAATTAATCTAATTAATATATTGATTTCACTTTCTGAAAGAAATGTGTAGAAATATTAAACATTTTCACAATATTCGAATTCTAATGTACTTGTATATTTTCCAAACCAGTTTGTTTAGTTCACCTTTATGAGACAGAGACATCTTGAACATTTTGACATGTTTGTCATTTTTTGACATTGAAACAAATGATATGTGGTGAAATTTACATTGACAAAATATCTCACTAATTAGTGACACTAATAAATTAATTTCTTGACCAAAAAATTAGTCACCTATTAAATTTTATTCTGGGCTATTTTGTCCTCACCATGTTTGTGGAGGGCCATTTTGTCTTCACCACTTTTCGTCAATGGACAGTTTGTCCTCACCACTTTTTGTTGAGGGCCATTTCATCTTCACCACTTTTTGAGGATGGACAGTTTGTCCGCACCATGTTTTGTGAAGGGTTTCAATACTGTAATGGTCCTCTATGTGCGAGTGTTATTGGCGGTTCTTCCCTTCCCAGAAGAACTGCTACACTGGTGTCAGGTCGTGGGATGGACCTTTCCAGGCTCTGGGAAATCGAGCTGGAGGGAGGCCGGAAGAAAACACAAGAAGAAATCGGAAGCTGGTGGCAAGCTGGAGCTGGAGGGAGCAGCGCCTCCAGAGGAAGGCGGCAGAAGAGTGCGGAAAGAGAAGCGATGAGCAGCTTCTAGCTGGAAGACAACAGGATGGCGGGAAAAGAGCACTGACAGAGAGATGGCAAACAGCTTCCAGCCGGAAGAGAACAGCGCCTCCGGTGGTCAGCGGGAAAACAGCGCTGAAAAGGAGTCAACAAATGGGTTCCAAGCGGCAAATGGCTTCAGGGCGGCTGGCGCAAACCATCGCGATGGTGAATTCCGCTCGCCCACTGTTTCGTCCGACAAAATACAGCCAAGACTTCCCAGTGGTAGCCCAGGAGGAACTGACCCTCCACGCATTCCTCAGGGGACTCTGGCCCGAGCAACTTTGAGAGCATGCACAGTTGGCAGGGCCGCGCATCTAGATGGAGGCCCTTTCCATAGCTGAAAAGGCGGAGCACGTGCTCAGAGCTTAACCCAGACGTTGCAGCGCAGTGGAGCGGCAAGAGGAACAAGGCCAGTGTCAGTGTTTCCAGTGCAGCGCAGCGGGACACATCGCCCGGTACTACCAGCGAGGGAGGGAACATTTGGGGGTGTAAAATGTTATGAATTGGTAGATACTGGCTCAACTGTTTCTCTCTGTCACGCAGGCTGGTTGCCTGGGGAGGCCCCAACAGGGTGGCGGAGGACACTCTATTGGCAGGCAGAGTCAGAACAGATACAGATGAGTGCGTGGCCATGTCCAGGGTTAAACAAATTAGTGTGACCATTGGCACAATGTCCATCGAGCACCCGTTTTTGGTGAGTAACATTAAGGACCACTTCATCGTTGGGCTGGACCTGCTACAGCTCCTCGATGCAGTGATTCATATTGACAGTGCACCGACATGCACCGACAGTGGATGCTTGCGTGTGGGGCGAGAGTGGGGAGAGCACAAGGCTAACAGTGTGTGTGCCACAGCTAACCAGGTGAATGCAACAGAACCGAGTAGGCCACTGGCAGAACCTGAAGCAACGGTAGAAAAGGAGGCGTCGCGAGAGTTAGAAGCTTGTAGCATTGAGGGGTTAAACTGAGAGCAGACCGAAGTGTTAAAGCAGCTGCTAGCCGAGTACGAGGACATTTTTGCGGTAGATTAGTGAAGCTGTCCCCGCACCAACCGTGTCCAACACCACATCCACACCAGGGACGTCGCGCCCATCCGGGAGATGAAGCTCTGGACCAAGTTTCTGGGTCGGCATGGTTTAGCTCGTTAGACCTGCGCAATGGGTATTAGCACGTAGCGCTAGCCCCAGAGGCCCGGCCCAAGACAGCGTTTTTGTCATCTATGGCAGTTCCATATGATGCCGTTTGTGCTCTGCAATGCCCCAGCCACATTTGAACACTTTACTGTATGTGTTCTGTATTCCTCCATCACACTGCGTCATGTATCTAGATGATTCACTGGTACATACGAAAACCTTCGCGCCGAGGTAGTGCACCTGCGTGAAGTTTTCAAGGCTTTCTGGCATGCTAAATTAAAGCTGCTTTTTATTCCATTAAATTTATGGAATAAATTTATGGCATTTATTAAATTAAATGGCATTTATTCCACAGAGAGGTAGCGTTTTTGGGGCACATGGTGACTGAGAAGGGGGTAGCAACCGACCCCGCTAAGGTCAGCGCGATAAAACATTGGCCTACGCCCAATAAAGTTCAGCAACTGCGAAGCTTCATGGGTTTAGCTTCGTTCTACAGGCAGTTCGTGCGAGATTTTGCCACGATAGCAAGCCCGTTGCACAATCTTATCCAAAAAGGGACTGCTTTTGTGTGGGACGTCGACTGCGCACGTGTGTTTTCAACGCCTCGAACTGCAGTGGTCACGGAGCCCATGTTGGGGGCATTCGGACACCACGCTTATGTTCGTTTTAGACACCGATGCGAGCGATGTAGGTATTGGTACTGTGTTGGCACATGAAAATGTGTCACGTGGAGGTAGCTTCTGGCTGTGGTGGCTGCCGTGGCTCACTTCCGCCCTTACCTCTATGGCCACGCAGTTAGCCACCCTGACCGCGCCGCATCATAGGGACTGGGACCAACATTTTCCCCTTGTGTTGTGGTCATACCGCACTGTGGTCCAAGAGTCCACTCAGTCCACCCCCGCTGCGTTAATGTTTGGGCATGAGCTGCGCGCACAGTTGTGTTTCAAAGCCAAGCATTGGCCAGGTGTGGCCAGTATCCCCTCTCCCCGTCCATAGCCCACTCCACAGACGGACAATGTGCGCGTTTTGGCAGCGAACACCCCAGGCCCTTTCAGATTTTGACACGGACCCTTTGGCTGGGGGCAGCCGGAACTGAGGGGGGGCAGTGTAATGGTCCTGGGGTGCTCCTATTGGGTGAGAGCAGTAGTGCATCATGGGAGTATGGGTTTGGGTGCATGTTTATGCCTGTTATGCTTGTTCTATGTGTTTCAGGTAGAAGAGCAGCAGTTACTCACGTTGATTGTGTTATGTTGTGTTTGTGTGAGCAAGCTGTCGGTGGATGATCAGGCCCACTCCCCGTGACGAGTCTAGAGATGGGTGACTCCGTGGGCCTGGCCATTCATCACCATGCCTCGCTCACAGGTTAATGCTCGTGTGCGTCCTGGACTCTAGGGGACGCACAGGTCAGGTTGGTCTTTTTAAAGGATGGTAAATCACACCTGCAGGCAGTAAGCCTGTTTCAAAGCGTGTGTGCTCTGTGTACGAGTGTTATCGGCAGTTCTTCCCTTCCCAGAAGAACTGCTAAAGTACTTTTTAAAAGGTTGGAAAATTCATCTACACACTTTCATTTTTACAATGATACAATGACTCCACCATAGTTAACAAATATGATCACTGTCCCAAATGGTTCATTTGATGCTATGCCAAAGCAGTTTTAAAAAATCTGCAAATACATTACCTGGGGAGGAGCCAAATCTCCGAAGGGGAACCTCTCTTCCTCTTGTCAACACCAGATAGAAATGACAAACCATAAAGCAGTCTCATTTTATAAAGGAGGCATTAGACTTTGATTTAAAGCAACAGATCGAGGGAGTGGGTAGCATATGAAGCACATGGAGATGGTCCATGGTACTCAAAGATCATCTGAGGATGGATGAACTGACACAAAAAAGGAAACTGCAGAGATAGTAACTCAGGGTAAAAGAAGGTGCATCAGTTCCTGGTGTACAGGTAAACTGCAATGCTGAATGAATGGGTAACCCTTTGCAATGAAAACCAGATGAAAACAGATCAAGGACAAGTTCATATAATGGTTCTTTTATGGCATCTAATTGGATCTATGTAATGGATCCAGGACACCCAACACATGACCTTCTAATAGTGAATAAGCAAAAAAATTATGTTAAATCTTAGAAGGTCATTTATTTATTTATTTATTTATTTATTTATTTATTTATTTATTTATTTATTTATTTATTTATGCATTCAGTTTTGTGTAATTCCGGCTATATTTATCTACCCATATGTGTAGTGTGAACACAAAGTATTGTCTATAATACTCTTCTTTCTCATTCTTCGACTGTGGTTAAGACTTCCTGTGTGCACTTGTTTTTTTTCTTTCTTTCTGTGGCTGGAGTTTAGAACAGCTGCTGCTATCCAGGAGGAAAATGAGCAAAAATGTGTGTGTGTGTGTGTGTGTGTGTGTGTGTGTGTTACATGGCCAGGAATACTCTCCCTCAAGTGCACTCCCACACACACA
>JBBIGC010000104.1:1382520-1394264 GCA_037576955.1 Lepidarchus adonis
CCCCCTCCCCCCCCCCCCCCCCCCCCCCCCCCCCCCCCCCCCCCCCCCCCCCCCCCCCCCCCCACCACAAGCGAAATAGGGGTAGAGTTAGAGTTTGTTTTGGTGGAAGTTAGCAATGGTTTTGAGAGAGCCCAAGCTAACAGGGCAGCGCATTAAAGGAGTTAAAGAGCACTATCGTTACACAGAGAGAGTCAGGAAACAGCTGATACTGTCATTTTGTGCTGAATGGAACTAATATAACCTGTGTCCCAATGACATTGAGCTACGTGTGAAATCTTTGAGCAGCTGGTCCAGAAAAGAAGAGCTGCATCAACACTGACTTGGAGATGGTCATGGCGAAGAACGGGAAAAAGTAAAACAATGTTTATACAAAAAGGCAAAATGTACATAAAGACATTTCGTTTAGACTTTCTCCCTTTCCTCGATAGCATCTGACAACAAAACATTTTGATACAAAATGCACTTACTACACTGTCATCCACCACCATGAAGAAGTCCGCAAGTCTGGCCATTCTCACTTTTTATGGCTACGAGCCGTTGTCATCATCCTCATCGACGTTCAGCAGCATCCTTCCAGCAGCCCACTGCCATACACTCACTGAACCGAGCCCTGACAGCGGAGTGCCGCGCATATGCGAAGTAACAGCTGAGAATGTCATTTTGTGCTGAATGGAACTAATAAAACCCGGGTCCCAATGACATCGCACTACATGTGAGATCTTTCAGCGGATGGTCCTGAAGAGGTGCATCCAAACTGAGTGGGAGAAAAACAAGTCACGTCGAAAAACAGGAAAAGGTAAAACAATGTTTATACAAAAGGGCAACATGTACACAAAGACATTTCATTTAGACTGTATCCCTCCTCATGAGCTTTCGACAACAAAACAGTTTTGGTCAAAAAGGTACTTTGTGATTCACTGCAGGTGGTACGAAGAGAGGATCAGTGTACTGAAAGTGTGGTTCAAACCCGGCATTTAATGGAAACGGGCATCAAAAAGAGACAGGCTATTATTAGAAGATATACGGTATTACACTATAGCATTTAAATAATCAATTCACTTCTGAAGTCTACATTTCGGGTGAAACTGTCTTCTATGTTTTGCCAACACAACTGAATGGTTTCAAGACTCAAAATGAAATATATATGTATCCTGACTGCTTTTGATTTTGCAATCAGTCTGTGTCAATTTAACTGAGCTACAAGTATGATCAGAACATTTGGGCTACAATTAGGTTTGAACAGAATTTTATTGGGCTAGTCAAGTTCCAGCAGAGTTTTATTGCACTACTCTTGTAGTGGTTTGGACTAAAGTCAGGTTTGAGCAAATCTGCTGGGTTCAGACAGATATTTGAGCTTGGACAGTATATTATCACCCTACAGTGCAATTCAAAATCGAACGCTGGGGGTTGGAACAGGTTGGACTGTGGCTGAATGTTCTTGAGCCACATTCAATGTACAACTCAATTAAAGCTCAGTAATCCTGACTTTGCCTGTCTGTCCATCATCTCTCATCATCTGACCACTAGATGAGTCAGTGATTTACTGATTGACTGATCACCTGTAAATGAATACATCCTACCTGCTTATTTTATCCTGCTTGAGGAATGGGTGTTCTGGCTGTTTAACTTCACGTCTGTGTGTGTGTATGTACCTGTTTAATGCCTGACTAGCACTGATGGTCTAGGTTTAAAGGTTATAGGAGGTTCTTCTATAATAGTGCTCCACAGAACCTTTCGACACTTGTTCCACTCTTCAGAACCCTTATGGCAGGATGGGTATACTGATGACATTTTAAAGGAGCTGAGAGTTGCTGATATGAGATACCAACACCTTGTGGTATGACACTTTACCTACATACACAATATTAAAACCGCACACACATACACAAACACACACACAGACAAACACCTTTCTATGTATTTGGTCACATATTAGATGATGGCTCAACGTGGCCCAGGTGCTTCAGGTAGACAGATCTGGATGATGAGTGACCAGATATCACATGCCCTTCTGCCTCCTTCTCTACCTTCTTTTCCACCACATCCAAAGTTAATCATTTTTACTGTAAACAACAAATTATAAACCACTCCTGCTCTGGAACACCACCTGGCTTTGAAGAGCATATTGAAAATCTGATTTTCTTTTATTCCCACAGTCTCTTTACACCAGGTACTGTTCAGAAAAGCATATTGACAACACAAAGTCATATTTCCCCCTTCACAATTTGTTTACACACACAGTTTACACCAGGTACTAAATGAACCATAGAAACCAGAAATCATCCTTTTTTCCTCCACAGAAGGCTCTGGCACGACATCAGAAGGATTTAAATGCTTGAGGTCTGCAGGTATTTAAATGTAAATAGGCTGGATAACAGGCAGCCTGCTACCTGAGAGGCTTTTTCAGCCCGGTGTAAAGACAGGCACTGGTCTTTTTTCCTTTTTTCTTTTCTTTTTTTCTTTTTTCACTGGCGAGGTGACTCTTAATGCGTGCGCCTCATTTCCAAGGCCCTTGTAAACACATCCCTGAATAGATGTTATCAAGTGATGTTAGCGAAACGGCACTAGGCGATCTTCCCGACTCAACGTTTATCTCCCCCAGCACGCGCCCACCTGCTAAGAGGTGTCACACTTTAATGAAATTGTTTGAATATCCCTAGCCTTGTTGCTAAGAAACAGCTCTCCTGCTTCCCCGCTGGAGCAACTCACAAGCGCGCCTTTCCTGTTCCGCCGCTATCGAATTTCACAGGGGGGAAACGGAAGTAGGGGTGTGGGGGGGTTTGGGGGGTTACGATGTGTGTCTGTGAGGCCTGTGGGAGGCTTTAGTCATCCGTCAGATGGCTTTATGAGCTAAAGCGATTGGCAACAGCGTGTGTTTACATTTCTGAAGAAAGAACGCACTCACATTTTGCAGGTTAGCGAGATTAGCTGAGCTACGTAAGCAAGGTGCATTTGTTGGGGTCTGTTTACAAGGCTGCTGGGGGGGAATGGAACTTGCTTTTTTCTTTTCTTTTGGCCTTTCATCCTGCTTTCACCTTTCAGGACGACCCCAGAACTGATGTTCCAATCAACTTTGATTCCTGCAATGATTCGTAGCTCTTCAAAGGGCAGGTGGCTGTGAGGAAATGGCTGTAACTTTGGACCATAAATGAATCTGATGATTGCTCTAGAGGAATCTTTGTAAAGAGCAACGGGACATTTTAACACTGTGTGTTTTGTTAGAGCAATCTGCAATGCTCTATGTTTCGGTTGCCTACGTGCTAATGTGTGTGCGATTTTTTAACAAGGGTCAGATTGACAGTGGTCCACAGACTGAGGACGAGCATCAGGTCCGGCAGCATGTGGAGAGACCCCTCTCCCACAGGCCACTCTCTCAGCACGCACTCAATCATGCTTCCACGGGCCACCCTTTTCGGCCCTGTGAGACAGGAGACAGGCCACGGGGGAGTCCATCCTGAAAATACCACAGGAGCCTTTCACTGGCACAATTATTGGACCGTTCGCTACAGGTGCAGATCAATCTGTGCCTTTTAGCGCAGAACACCAGCAAGAGCAGCAGAACCACTACTGAGCCTTACAGAGCTGACGAGCTAAAGTCAATCTGCAGGGGGAGAGGGGAAAGAAAGAGGCAAGTCTGCAACCCATCTATAACAGAGAGAAAGTTAGCTGAAAAGTTCAAAGGCAGTGGGGTAAATCTGAAGATTTCTCACAACAAAACTAACCCTGAGAATCAAGCACTAAAATACACAGGCTCTCTGTGTTTTGTAAATTAAAATAAGTTGTACAGTCGATCTTGTCTAAATGCAGCATATGATTAGCTTTACTAAGTATAACCTCACAATCTGGTTATCATATTCTAGCAAGAAAAATACAGTATGTTCGAAATTTCATCAATTTAATTGTTCATGCTCAAATGTGGTATAATGTCACTACTGGTATAAAGCTGCTAAGGGCTCCAGGGGTCAAGTTAGATTATTTTACTTCAGATTGGTAAATTCAGCAATGCTGTGGCTTATAGAATGGGACGGCCTATAATGTGAGGTGCAAAACATGCATAAAAGGCTTAACAGTGTTAAAAAATCCTGCCCTCACTTCAAATTACATTTAATTAGTAGACAATATAAAAAGTGTAATACCAGGGTCAGGGGCACAAACACAGGCACATCAGGGTGATAGTATGCACAGTAGTGGAGCATTGCTTGTGTGCTTTGAATAGAGCTAGTGTTGCTCTAATACTGAATGAACACACACAAAACATGAAAGTCTTGTGATCAGCATCTCTAATTTGGCCTGAGCAAAGTGTTAAGCATGGAAAATAAATGTCATCGCTGACCCTCTTTATGACCCTCATTCCTGATAAAAAGCAGAGAGGCACGCTCAACCCAGGCCAATCGCTACAATTAAGAGCACAAAGCTATTATGTTAGAAACGGTTCACATTTGGCTCACATGAGTGAACACACACACACACACACACAAATATATGACATGGCCTTAATGATAGCTGAAATAACTGGACAGAAGAGGACACACCTAATCACTGAAATGTGTCATGGTTAAAGTAAGGTCAGTTTATCTATGACTCACTTGTAACAAAGGCCTTTTTCACCCGTGATATCATTAATGGCGAAAGCAAGAGGGTGTGCAACAGCAAATGAAAGTTTCATCCCAAAAAAGAGAAGCAGTGTAAAAAGAGACAGAGAGGGAAAAGTCTTATACAAAGCCTCTCCTGGGTTATGATGGCTCAGCAAGAATGATTAACAGAAAGCTGAGGTTGAGTAACCTTGACCGCTGTGTGTCATGCTGTGGTCAGTGTCGTACTGGAGGAGGTACTGAAGAAAATGAGAGAGCACTCACACCTGTGTGCCTCAGAGATTTCCCAACAGCAGAGATGAAGAAGAGAGGCTAAATCCCAAAACTGCAAGTACATGAACAGGCTGTAGTTCACTCGATTGTTACAAAAGTGACACAAAAGTGAGTACACCCCTCACATTTATTTTTTAATATTTTATCATGGGGCAGTGCTGAAGATATGACACTTTGATACAATGCAAAGTAGTCAGTGTACAGTTTGTATAACTCAACACACAGCCATTAATGTTTAAACCATTGGCAACAAAAGTGAGTACACCCTTAAGTGAAAATGTCCAAATTGTGCCCCATTAGCCATTTTCCCTCCCTAGTGTCATGTGACTCATTAGTGTTACAAGGTCTCAGGTGTGAATAGGGAGCATGGGTGTTAAATTTGGTGTTGTCTTTCTCATTCTGGTCAATTTGACCCCCAACAAAGCACTTCATGGCACAGAACTCTTAGAAGATCTGAAATAAAGAATTGTTGCTCTACATAAAGATGGCCATCACACTGAACTGAGCTGCAGCACAGCGGCCAAGACCATACAGCAGATTAACATTACAGGTTCCACTCAGAGCAGGCTTCACCATCGTCGACCTAAAAAAGTTGAGTGCACGTGCTCAGCTTCATATGCAAAGGTTGTCTATTGCTGCCAGCGTTGCTGTAGAGATTGAAGGGGTGGTGAGGGTGGAGGGTCTGCATGGCTGTCAAATTGGTCTGCATGGCTGTCTTCCCAGAAGGAAACCTCTTCTAAAGATGATGCTCAAGAAAGCCTGCAAACAGTATGCTGACGACAAGGACATGAATTACTGGAATCATTTCCTGTGGTCTGAGACCAAGATAAACGCATCTGGTTCAGATGGTGTTAGTAATGTGTGGCACCAAAAAGGTGAGAAGTACAAAGACAAGTGTGTCTTGCCTACAGTCAAGCATGGTGGTGGGAGTGTCATGGTTTGGGGCTGCATGAGTGCTTCTGGCACTGGGGAGCTACAGTTCTGGGGAGCTGAGGGAATCATGAATGCCAAAATGTACTGTGACATACTAAAGCAGAGCATGATCCCCTCCCTTCCAACATGATAATGACCACAAACATACCTGATGACCACTGCATTGTTAAAAAAACAAAAAAAAAAAAACAAAAAAAAACAACTGATAGTAAATATGCTAAAACCAAACCCTATTGAGTATATGTGGGGCCTCCTCAAATGGAAGGTGGAGCAGCGCAAGGTCCCTAACATCCAGTTTTACTGAACTTCTTGCTCAAGAGAGTTAAGGCAGTGCAGGAAAATAATGGTGGCTCCACAATATATTGACATTTTGGGTACAGTTTGGACATTTTCACTTAGGGGTGTAGTCACTTTTGTTGCCAGTGGTTTTGACATTAAAGGCTGTGTGCTGCATTGTTTTGAATGGATAGTAAATTTACACTGTATATGATATATGTATATATTGTCTTTGCTAATGTTTTTATAATATATAAGATTTTATATACATCTAAAAATTCAATGTATTCAAAATTTTGCAATGTAGACTTCATGAATATAATGTTCAACTATAATGCTGACAAAATACTAATAATTAGGATAAGTTGTTTCAATGAACAGTCACACTTTCAGACGTGAGGTCTTTCACTATTGTGTTTAAACAACAATATGCTGGCTTACCTATAATTACTAGTAGCCTTAATGTTTTACGAATGAATAGTTTACTAAACCATGGCATGGTAAAGGCGAAGGGAACGACTCTAACACTAGACTCGCACATGTTAATTGTGGGGGCTTTCAGAGGAGCTAGATTCTTGTTTGGTCATGCAGAATTAGAGCTCACACACAGTTGTCTTGCATTATAACAAGCTTTTAGTTAAGAATTGATGCCACAGGCCAAATTTAGAAACTTGAATATACAATTAGAAAAAGAAAAAAATACCACAAAGAGGGCAGAGGCCAAAAGGGCAGGTGCTTGAGCACCACCTGGGGTCTGTCTGTGCATGTGTGTGATCTTGGCATTAAACATTTGAGGCTTGTAAAAGATATTCCATGTTTTATTTGTAGCTTGTAACAGACATAATTTAACATATTTCATCTTGTGTGTAGAAGCTTTACTCCTTGGGTAAAGAGCCCTGGAGCTGGCACTGTTTTCTCTTTCTAACAATAGTCAGACTTCTTCTCATATTCGCAACCAGCACTGTATGTGGAACTTTCAGAAGAGCTCTTGAAGTCAGTATGGGGTGAATGTAGTCAACGCAGCACAATATATATGCAACAAAAATATGCTACTGAAGACGAAACCCATGGTCTGTTACCATTTTGGAGATCTGGAGGTTTAGTTATAGGTATATACTATTACTACATCCATTGTGCTTTGCTGTGTTTTATGACATGTTGTTAATAAAGTATTGCCATTTTATGGGTTTGTATTTGAGATACTTCTGCACAGACAGAAGAAGATAAGATCTTATCACACAGCCTGAATTTTCAATAATTCAACTTACAAAACATTAATACCTTTTTATCATTGTACATCCTGGCCTACCGCTTACTGTTTGGCAACAAAACACCTCTTTCTACCTTCCTTGAGGTAATTTTCTTGCACGTTTTTATGTCTTCACCCATACAGTTTGAAGAGAGCATCAGAACTTGGCTTAACTTTAAATAGTCAAAGGAGGCACCTTTTATGAAAGGAGGCAAACGCACCCTCTAACAGCTATCATCTAAGTATCCCTTTAAAGAAGGCAATTCCCAGGCCTTTTTGACGGCAGTAGATGCTCTGAGTAATTACACTGCTGAAATGATGTCAAGCTCTTTAAAGCTCTTCTCTATCAGTCTGGCTTTTGGCCCAGACAGGTTGATTCCTGACTCAAGCCTCCCCCACTGAAACCATCCTTACTGCCAGCTCCCAATGAGAGATAATGGGGAGGTTTGTACAGCAGCCAGATTTCATCTGAATACAGTACCGACACACACACACACACACACACACACACACACACACACACACACACACACACACACACACACACACACACACACAGAAGAACATGATCATGAAACGGATCCAGAAGTTGATTGCCTTCTATTACACCATTCACTGTTGCTACTCAATCCATGATATGAGCGAGTGGGAGGATCAAGCTATTCCAAAGTTCTTACATTCTACCTCATATCTTAGCATGCTTTCATGGCAGGTTCAGCACGTTGGTGGAGAGTCAAGGCTAGAGCAAAAGAAAACAACATTTTTTTGTTATTACATTGATCGGACACTGTAATTAATTCTTGAGTCTTTTTTTCTTTTTGGTGAAATAATGATAACATCATTATTAGCTGTAGACCGACTCACAGCTTATGTCTTACTGCTGCTATTATGAGAAAGCCTTGTATCTCTGAAACGGCCATTCCTAGAAACTGTGTATCATCACCATCTTTCAGTTCATCTTCATCACACACTGTAGTTCACTTATTCATTACACAATGCAGTGGTCTACTGGTGTTCTTATGGTGTAATAATATGGTTTCTATATGGCCTAGATGGGGCAAGAGGATGATAAAGAATGTACATTTTTATTTTTGTTTTGCTGCCACTAAAATCTTATTTTAACCAACTTAATCAAAAACTGTTGTGTTACTTTCATTCTGAAATGGGACACCAGTCAGCACAAATGAAGGATTGTCCACAAATTGTCCAAGATGTCAAACTGTGGAACAAAATGGATATGCAATATACTATAACAAAATACTCATCAAGCCAACGCTTGAGTCAGTTTTTTACTTTGTGTTTCTTGGCGCTCTGGTTGAAAAATAAATGCATTGTGAGCTAAAGTGTTGTGGCTGTCAGTGATTTGCTCTGTGACCTCAGGTAACAGGCTGGCGGGCAAGTTGAGGGCTTTCACTGAGTCAAAGGCTGATAATTACCAATCAAATGCTGGAGCTAGGGGCGTCGCGCACGGCCGGGTTAATGTCATTAGCGTGGCTGAGTGGAGGCTGTCTGCGTCTGAGACCAGCCAATCCTCAACTTGGTCTTAATTAAGCCAACACCTGAGGCCTGAGTAGTGTACAGTTACTGTCTTTAAGCCCTCCTCCCTGCGAGTCTGCTAGTCCTTTCACCCTGCGGCTCACTTCTAACCCCCCACCACGTCGCTGTGGCCACATTAGCTCCACTGTCTCAGAATAGGGGGTGGGGATGGGCACGATGATCCAAGCTATAAGGAAGATCTGTATGAGTGAGGAGGGCTTTCTAGTTTTCTTCCCTCACTGTGAATCATGCAGCGGTTGAAATAGAGATGTATAAATCAATACAGGAAACAGGATAGTGCCTATGTGATCTTACTGATTGGCTATATAGCCAATCCAGGTATAAATCAGATGCTTTTCTGAGCCATTTTACTCTACTGTGCTCTGCACTCAGAGCAATGAGGTATGTTTGTAGTTTGGTTTCAACTGCAGTTAAGTTAGCAGGTTAAACTGCGGTCTGTTCCACGCATGACTACTTCTTTGAATGTACTGTTACTTTTACCATTAAGTATTTAATAGCCACAATCTGATATGTTAAATATAACTATTACACATTTTGCAATAAATGTAACAGGGCATTCAAATAATTTTTCTATGCATGTTAGAAAATGTTCAATTGTAAAGAGGCTATAAAATGGTCATTTCACTTAGGCAGACCATGAGTTTGGTTTCCCATGATGCCACAGACATCTTTGGGTGTGAGTCTAAAAGGGAAAAACTGTCTTTGCTGTCTCTGGGTGGGAAGGATAGCCTATCATCTCCCTCATCATTTGCAGCAATGCTAGCCTTTCAGTGCCCAGGGAAAACTGAAAGTAGGTGGGTTCCCATTGAGCTGCTTAATGCATACAGTGCTAATATCTATATCAATAATCAATATCTTGCACGACAATGACATAGCTATAACATAGAAACACAGGGATTAATTTACATAAGTAACAGTAATGCTGTTGTCAACTTTCCCATATTTGTTTGCCACCATAGTCAGAAGCACAGAGAAACCACTACTTCAGCTTCAGGGCTTCACTTCTGTTCCCCTTTGTCACTTGGCAAGTTGCTTTAACACGGTGCTATTAACATTTACATTTATTCATTTGGTTGACGCGTTTGTCCAAAGCGACTTCCAGGTACAAGAACAATCAAGCATAAATTCAGACATGACAACACTAATGTGAGAGTTACAAGGAGTTCAAAGTGTTTATTATTTGCATGAAATATAAGTCTCATTTATTGCTTGTTGCTGTAAATCGGCAACTTGAAAATGAAAGGCACCTGGTCCCTCTGCTGCTCTTGTTACCACAGGTTTGGGGCTGTCCTCCAAGCATGCTGAGATGTCCAATGAAGTTGCAATGGTAGCCATTTAAAAGGAAGCTGTCTTCACTCTCTAGCTACTTTGTGTAGTGAGAAACCTTGCAAGTGAAATTGGCCACAACTGAATTTGGTAGAGAATTGGGAAAATGGATTGTAAAAAAAGATTCATGTAGCATTAAAAGCAACTGGCAGTATTTCCTACCTAAACTGGATTCATGCTACTGAGTGGGGTGTTCCTAAAGGCATGCTTTACATCTGTATAATGTACAAAAGAAAACAACTTATCAGAGACTCATGAGCAAGTCATGAGTCCAATGGCTTGTGTATGGGCACATTGACTGCATTAGACCTGATGTGTAATGTTTACTACATGAAATGCATGATATTTCTTTGAATATTTATATACATCTGAGTGGAAAGCAAGTGAAAATATCCTTTGTCGGGTGTGTATGTGTGTGTTGGAAAGAGATGTACAGTGTGAAATATGAGCACTGAGATGGCTCCAGTATGCATAGGCACTGAAGCTCCCTGCTTGCTGTGTTTACAGAGACATAGCAGTATAAATAATCTAGACCTGTCTGCTTCAGCGCTGCTCAACATCTACCTGTTCCCTCGCTCTCGCAGGACCACCGCTCTCACTGCTCTCACACTCACCAATAACCTTTAATATTTCATAGCCCACACTCTGATCTGTGCTGAGAGCCCCTACAGAGAAAGAGAGAGAGGGAGAGAGAGGGAGAGAGAGAAGTAAAGAGAGATAGAGAGGTATCCACTCTCCCTTTTCGCCCAGGATTATTTTCGTACCTGTTCAAACGGGCAGGCGTTAAATTATTCAACATGTTGCCCTCATCGCGTCTGCTCTTACCTCAGCATGGCAAAAAAAAAGCACCTACAAGCGTCGACAAAAAAGGGACACGTCGAGGAAAAGAGAAGTCCGCCTCGGGGAAGATAAAACACGGAACGCACGGTGAGAAAACAAGCTCACCGCTTCTCACAAACCTGAGCCTTAGGTTGCATCATTTATAATGCATAAGGCACGCACTCACCCAAATGGATCATGAAGAAAGTTGTATATGTACCGCACGCAGACATAACCTGATATGACAAGGTTCTGAACCTATTACTAATGTAGGCCCTTATTTTTAGACAAGATTAAAAAATGCAGAGGCGGGGATGGCCTTCCTGTTGCCGGCTCACAAAGCTGAAGCCATGATTCCAGGAAGCTGGTTCACCTGGTTCAGCAAGACTCATGAATGGCAGCCTCCTGCAACTAGCTTAGATGTTGGCTGATGTTACTGAAGCCAAAAAAGAACTTGAAAACAATGGTTATAATACTAATATTTATGATGGATACTAATATTTAGTATCCATCTATTACTATTGTATATTACTATACTAAATGCTCAAATATTTAACAAATGTTGGTAACAAATGGAGAAGTGTTAAGGTTTGGTTTTGGTTCTGGGTTGAGTTTGTAGGAAGATTCCGTTGATTTTTCAAGTTTTGGTCCCACTTTATATTAAGTGTCTCTAATTACTGTGTAATTACACATTAACAATGCATGTAACTACAGTGTAA
>JBBIGC010000104.1:1472177-1485357 GCA_037576955.1 Lepidarchus adonis
TCTTTTCAGCTTCAGCTTTTTTACAGATGGTGTGATGTTTGCTTCCAGATTTTTCTGGTATTTAGTGGAATCCATTCCTCCCTTCACCCATGCAATGTTTCCTGTGCCGAGCATGATTGATCCACCCCATGCTTAGTGGTTGGCAAGGTGCCCTTTTCATGAAATGCTGCTCTTTTCACTTTAAACATTTTAAACAGGCTTCTGTAGATGTTCTGTTTCATACTTCTGATGTTGGATTTTATGATGGGGATGCAGGTAAAGTTTTTTTCTGCTGACTCTTCAGTGAAGTAAGTGGAATGGTGCACCACCACTCCTGAGTCTGGTTTGAAGAGTCAGGGGGTTTGTAAAGCTTTGAAAATGGCACCAGAAGACATTTACTAATGACAGCTGTTGCCATGCATTAGATCTAATGAGATGATAAAGGTCTGAAACCTTGTAAAAAAAGAATCTGAGACTTTGGAACTCTTACGGTGTTCAAACTGTTGCACAGTGCCATAATAATTTAATTTATGACATAAAAAGTAACTGCATGTTTGATAAAAAAAATAAAATAAATAAAAATCATTTCCTAGAGTTTTCAGTTACAACTTCAGCTAAATCTGTTATTTTTCAAGGGGTGCTCAAACATTTTTATAAGACTGTAGACACTGTGTTCTGTGGTATCTGCCACAAGCAAGTGTGAGGTGGCTTCTCCATGCATTGGACATGTTTGTCTAGCACAGGAGTCGGCTTTTCAGCCTCCTTGTTGTGGCTTTGTTTGGCCTTGTCAAAAAAAAAAAGAGAAGAAAAAAAAGAAAAAAAAAGTGGTTATTTATTTAATTTAATTTGTATTTATACTATATTATTTTATTTTTGTTTATTTTGTTGCACATCTCATCTCATCTACATATCTTGGAGTTCAAGGTGCTACATTAACACAGATTTTTTTTTGAAAAAGCTTTTATAATTTAGTCATTAAAATATACATCATGCCCACGTCTATAGCCCGCACCTTTTCCTGCAGGCGGCTTCTTGAGTGTGTGAGTCCAGCGCTAAGGGAACCATGAATATATCCCTGTAGAAAAATTGAGGAAACTAGAGTTTATTTCTGCATGGACAGATTCCTTTGCCTTCACTGCCAACTGCGCTGGCTTATCTGTGTGTTTGATATGTGGTGAGAAATTGGCAAAGAACAAAAATGTGATGTTGAATGACATTTTCAAAACAAGCACTCAGCATTTTCTGAAAATTAAAAATGGAGGAACTACTAGGTTAAGTTGAACAGAGCAAACATGCTTTCAAGAAGTGAATCATCTCTACAAACTCAACTACAGCTGCTAGTTTTGTTGCAGCTCATGAGAAGGGGGAAGCCATTCACAGATGGAGAATACATAAAAGAATCATTCATAAAAATATCAGAGCATCTATTCTCCAAATTCAAAAACAAACTGAAATTATTCAGAAAATTAAAGAAATGCCTCTCTCTGCAAAGACAGGATCATTAAAATGACAAAAACATCAACGGTAAACTTAATTTTATGTTAACTTTTTTAAAACTGCTAAGCTTCAACTACATGTTTTTATATTAAAGTGGGCTACGTTTTATTTTAATTTTACAAAAAAGGTGTGAATAGTTCTGTGTTTAATTTATTTTTAATGTAGGCCTACACATGCACACTGCATTTCAGTTGTATTTTGTTGAACCTGGCTCTCCACCTCATAGAAAAGTAAAGGTGATTGATAAGACTAGGCTCCACACTTCACTTCTGATGTTCACATACCCACTGTAGCTGCTTTCAGCGACGACTGAG
This sequence comes from Lepidarchus adonis, assembly GCA_037576955.1. Taxonomy (NCBI): domain Eukaryota; kingdom Metazoa; phylum Chordata; class Actinopteri; order Characiformes; family Lepidarchidae; genus Lepidarchus; species Lepidarchus adonis. The sequence goes on from JBBIGC010000104.1 coordinate 1,473,968, forward strand.
CTTAGCATGAGTGCAGTGACAAGTCTGCAGCTACACAGCAGCTTACACAGTCTAGCCTTCACTCCACATGTGAATTAGTGAACCTTGGGTGCCCGTGACCCTGTTTTGGTAGGTACTAACCACTCCATAATAGCACAAAGGAAATAGAAATTGGGCCTCAGATTTCCTGGAAAGGACAGTTGGAGTAAAAAAAAAGAAAGAAGTGATTATTTGTAATAGTGAACAATCTCAATCACTCATTAAGTGCACCACAATGAAATGTGACCTCTGCATTTAACCCATCACACGTCCACATGTGGATCAGCTATCAACAGCACCCGGGGAGCAGTGTACCAGGACGATACCTTGCTCAAGGATTCCTGAGTGGTGCCCAGGCTGGGACTTAAACCTGTGACCTACTGATCACAAGGGCAAAGTCCTTACCACAACCTATATGGTATAAGAGAGGATGAAAGGGAGAGAGAAATACAAAAGAGAGAATAAAAAAGAAAAATAGAAAGCATGATAGAGATGTGAGAGAGAGAGCAAAAGAGAGGGAATAAGGAATGGAAGAAGAGTTGTAGAATATGAGGAAGAAAAAAGAAATAGAGAAGGATAAAAAGAATTGAGAAGAGGGAGGTAAGAGAGAGAGGAGATAAGAAAGAGAGAGAATGAGAAATATAAAAGAGACAGATTATGGGAGAGAGGTTGAATATGACAGAGAGCATGAAAGAGAAAGAATAATAATACTGATGGACCATGAGAGCGAGAACGAGAGAAATAACAAAGAGAGAGAGAATGAAAAAGAACAAGAGAATAAAGGAGGGCTGAGAGCAGTAGAAGACAGAGAGCATCTTTACTCTCTCTGTTCCACCTAGGTTTGTCAAACACGGCCTTGTTCATTCCGTACACAAGCCCGGGGGGACCGTCCTTTTCAAACGAGAGAGATGGAGGGGAAAGAAAGTAGAGGGGGGAGGGAGAAAAGAAAGAGACAGGCGAAGACTTCTCTACCCATCTCTCTCCTCTGCATATGTTTACGCAAACCTTCTCCTTTCAGGACGGAGAGCTGGAACAGAAGGCCCTTTGAAGGAGAGATGAAACAGGGCCGTGGCGCCCATCGCTCTGATCTCCCCCTACTCCTTACCACACTGAAATAATTGAGCCAAACAAGGCAGTCGGCCCACTTGGAAAGGAGGCCTTGTCGCAAACTCGGAGGCCGCAGAGGCCGTAATCACACGGATGCCTCGTGAGAGTCTTGGGTGGGTGCGGGTGTTTGTATGTGTATGCAACAATGCGCGCCATCTCCTCTCTTAATAAAGTGTGTTGTATTAAATTAAAAGGTCTTGGCTTCGGGCGTCTGCCGTCTGTTTGTAACCAATCGCCTTGCAAAATATTTACACTGCGTTGGGAGAGGCAGTAATTGAAAGGCTTTCTGAGAAAGGAGGAGAGTCTTGCACACAAAAAGCCTGACTTTTGAAAGCCCTGAGTAAACTCGTCGCTCTCAGGCTCTGCATGGACCATGGAGATGGCAAGACCATAGCACAAAGCTGAAGTTTCATATGTACAGTGGGTATAGAAAAGAATCACCCCCTTCGAAATATTCCCATTGTTCTGCTTTACAGCCTGAAATGAAATCACGCACACACAAAAATTTCTTCCCAGCCTTACTTCCTCATTGCAACCTATAACATCCAATTGAAAGATATCGCAGCTACAGTTCAGAAAATTGATAAAAAAACAAAAACAAGAAACAAGATTAATAAACGATCACTCCCAATGTCAATTTTTTGTGGAACCACCTTTTGTTTTAATGACAGTCTTGAGATACATGTCTATCAATTTTGCACATCTAGACTGAGCAAAATTTGCAAAAACTTTGTCACTGAACTGTTCAAGTTCGGTCAAATTGTTTGGTCAGCGTTGGTGGAATGCTATTTTCAAATCTTTCCGCAGATTTTCAATGGGATTTAGGTCTGACCTCTGACTGAGCTACACACGGACACTCACTTTCTTCTTCTTAAACCACTGTGTGGTCAGTTGTGCTTCATTTTTTTGTCATGTTGAAAAATGAAGTTTCTGCCCATTTTCAACTTTCTGGCAGAGGGTAGCAGGTGGTAGAGAAACACCATACTACATACTTTACTGTAGGTTTGGTGTGTTGTGGATGGTAAGCCACATTAGATTTCTAGGTGTACTGTTTGATTACACTTCATCACAAGTGGAATCCTATAACCATGGTCTGCAATAGAAATGGTGTTTGCTTACACCTGGTTGAGTTTAAGGGAGTGTAGCTTTATTAATCTGAGAATTATTTGTTTTGATTTTGATGTTTCTGAACTGTAGCTGTGATAGCTTTCACTTGGATGTTATAGGTTGCATTGAGTAAGTAAAACTGTAAAGAAATATTATTTGTATGTTTTCACTTAAGTCTGTAAAGCCAAACAAATGGAAATATTTCAAAAGGGGTGATTCTTTTCTAAACCCACTGTTCATATGAAACATAAGCTACAGACAATGTGATGGTCAGAAGAAGATCTGCCACGCAACTCATCCAGTGGTTAAGATTTTTGATTGACTATTGGAACACTAGAATGTTAGAACCAGAACCAGTTGGAACATAAGCCTTTTTACAACAACTGACAACAAACCTACATTAATATTTACAAAGACTCAGTCCAAGCATCATCAATCAGCCATAACATTAACACCACCTGCCTAATCTAATATTTTGAAAGTCCCCTCATGCTGCAGAAATTGCTCTGACTGTGGAGCACTGTGTCTTCTGACCCCTTTGTATCAGTGTCTGCATTAACATTTCTGTGGGATCGCACCACACAGTCTTCACTCCCTACTTGCATCAGTGATCTTTGTGCACCCATGACCCTGTGGTAGATTTAGCACTTCCTTCGATCACTTTTGCTAGGTATTAACCACTGCAGACCTGGAACACTCTGTAAGACCTGCTGATCTGGAAATGGTCTGTCAAAGTGGCTCAGATACTTGCACTCATCTATTGTCTGTTCACTCACTACCTCTCGATACTGCTGCCCATCCCTGGACAGGTACCACTGTAATGAGATAAACATTCAGCTGTCTGTGTTGTAATGTTGCTGGCCGATTGGTGTAGAACTGACTAGGAACCTCCATTTAGAAAGCTTATTTCAAGCTTAAGTAGTCATTGACTCTCTAGTAATTTCATTTTTGTGGCACCCGTCAGGGGAGTGAAATATATATTACGCAAAAAAGTGAACAGTCAGTCTGACCCAATCCCAAAGAGGAGCCGCCGATGCACAATATGTTAACACTTGCTCTGATAGAAAAAGGTCAGAACATACTGTTCACTACAGTCAGATATTTTATTTTATATATATATATTCATATGTTAGTTTTATATTGTTTATAATATTAAAATTTACTGAAAATGTCCCACAAATAATGTAATGAAAATAAAAACCTGCGTTGTTATCATATGATGGATGTTCATGTTTTCTTCTCCACACTCACCCCCTTGAACAAATGCATTTGTGTACAGGGAGCTTGATGATGCCTGCAGTGATGACTCCAATGTTTGGACTCCCAACAATATTTCCACTATGCATTGACTGAAACATTTCAAGAAAATCAAGCATGCAGATTTGAAAGGCCACATTTGTATTTGGAAATTAGAGATTATGTAAATGTGAATGTAATTGCTTTCAATAAATGTACTTAAATGCAAGTGTATATAACAGTTATGAATATATAATTCTTCTAATAAGTCCAATGTGCAACAAAATTGCAGTAATATCTCTGAAACACTGACAGAGCAAGATTATCTGGAAGCTGCAGTTACTTTAATGTTGAAATTGTCATGTTGCATCGTCATGGAAACAGAGCAGTCATGAATTCCTAGAGTACTTGACGTCATTGAAGTGTTAAAAGTAAAGACAATAAAGTAACTAAAATAATAGAAACGTTGTTAATGGAAAAGAAAAAAAATAATAATTAATGCAGTGCAAATGACCTGAAATTCCCTCTGTTTTTAGCTTGGGACAGATATACACACCACACAGAAAGCGTCATCAATACAGGAGTAATTATGACATTATTGCAAAGATAACATGCTGACTCATTACTGTTGACTGTGTGAGACAGTTGTTTCCTAAAGTTGTCCAATCAGTTTATCCAAACTCTCTTATTTCTACATCAAAACCTGTCTAGAGATTGGAGACCACTAGCGTTTCAAAGAACAATGATTAAATTCAATTATCTAAGCCTTAATTTTAGAGATCACATTCTTAGGATCACATTAATTTTCATGGCAAAAATGTCACAAAGAATAAACACTAACAAAATAAATAAATGACCTTTTTGTCTGGAGAAGGTTTGACAGGTTGTAATTGAGGGTCCAAGACAGCATCACTCATGACGTTGCTAGCCAACATGAGCCATTGTTAGCGAAGAAACATCATTGGTGTTTCTCCCGCAAGTGTGTTCAGCCCAATGGCAATGCATTAGGGCATATTTGCAGCTGGAAATTTGCCATGACCAAACTGGGGGTAAAATTAGATACAAAAACATATAGCTATGATAGAGGCAGACTTACTTCTTTAAAACATTTTTTAGATATTTCTATACTACAAAGACAACAATTATATCACCTAAAGTTGTAGCTTTTTTTATAAAGATGTACATTTTGTGCACAAATGTGTAGCAGTTTGCTCAAACTACCTGCCAAAAGGTGTCCCAGCTTGTTAGGATATTCCTGGATCATATCTATTTTACTACTGGTGTTTTTGAAAGACTTACTATGGTGCTTAAAAAAATGTATATGGTATTGCTGGATGGCTTAATGTTAATACTGTATTTCTTTGTGTGCAAGAGTAATGATACACTAAACGTGTTTGAGGAACAGGCAGAAGTGAGGAACAGGCCTGTGTATTTTTGAGCACAAACGTTGCAAGATATTTAAACAGTCAAAAATAATTAGTTATTTTCTGAAAAAAATTGAAAAACAGTTATTAAAACCAAAGCTCAGTGCCAGCAAGCCTTTGGCTGGCACTATAAATCACACATAGGATCATGTTAAGATAAATATAGGCCTTAGCTTGAGCATGAAGGGTTTTATGCAAAACATCCCAGGTTTAGATGTCATGTCTGATTCATGAGTGTCCAATCAGGCTTCCCCATGTGTGTGTGTCTGAGGATTATAGCTCTGGTTGTTGCCTGGGGGCGAAATGAGTGAGGCCGACCTGCTCAAGGAGCTGCTCTGTGGTGCAAATTCCCCATTCAGACCCCCCTGGGGACTGCTTGGCCCTCATCAGTACCAGCACAGAGCTCTCAAAAAGAGGGTTAAAGGCCCAGTTTAATGGGTCTGGGCCACCGCTTCAGCTATGCAGTAAAGCAGTATTTGCTTTGAACTGAAACACGGTAAGTTAGACTTGTAACATTGTCACAGTTGTATACAACCCTCATAACTTTTTCACATAGCATTGTCAGTTATTTCTGAAAGTTTAACTTTAAGTTTAATTCCACATCATCTAAAACTTCTTTAAAAATAGACCTGCATTATACAACAGTACATTTTCAAAAATGTATTTATCTATCTATTTTCAATTACATACTCATGCCTGCTGTTATTCTGAACATCATATATAACATATTTAGGTGAAAACAGGAAAAGAATTCCCACTTAAAAACAACAGGCTTCATTTTCCAGAATCTTCTTTTAAGTTTGTTGGTGGTTGGAGCATGACTGGGCATCAAAGGAGTATACACCAACAGTCTTTGTTAGCAACCTAGATCTTTATTACATAAAGTGAAGTCATTCATCAGCTCTATGCAGAAATACCATCGATTTCTCATGGTCTGAGCTCATTTCAGATGGACTGAAATACAGTGGAAACCATTCAGACTGTTATTAGCTATAGGTACAAAAACCAACATCAAGACACAGGTGACTTTTATATATGTTAAGGCCACATTAACAGAGGGGTGAATACTGGGATTTTAGAGAAACGTGCAACCATTAAAGCAATGTCCCTTTTTTCTGCAAAGACCTTGGTTATTTCAGTCTGGTGGTGGACTTCAGCAGGAGACATCAGCACAACTACTGCCCCTGAACATCAGCGGGACTCCTGTGGATTGGGTGAACTGATTACATCTCAGAGGAGCTGACATGGTCTGAACGTGGATCTGAGCAAAAAGAGCAAACAAACACCTGTACCACATGAGACAATTGAAGAAGTTTGGCGTCTCTTCAAAAATGTTGTGCAAAGTGCTGTGAAGAGTGTCCTGACCCAGAACATCACTTGCTGATTTGGGAATTGCTGCATTCAGGACTGTAAAGCCCTGCAGAGGGTGATTCGAGCAGCAGTGCACTAGTGCAGGTCATCTCTGCCAACTCTGCAGGACATCTACACCAGGGGAAAACCTTAAATCTTGAAGACCACACTCTGCATGTGCTACAACAACATGGAGTGCATGTTATTGACTGACCTGGCTGGCAATTAAAATGTATAGAGCTTCATAAAGAGTAAAATCAGACAATGGCAGATGAATTCCTGTATCAAGCAAAAATGTACCAAATTAAACTGGGTGAACTGCAGCAATTAGTATCCTCAGTTCTCAAACAGGTACAAATGGTAATTAAACTGAAAGATGATATAACACAGTGGAAAACACACTTCTCTCCCAAAATACAGCTAATTAGTAAAAACTTTTTGGAAAACTTTTATTTGTACTTTTGATAGTTAAAGATTCAAAATAATTAACAAATGACATATTCTTCACTTAAGTGCATTTTACAAAATGTCCAAACTTTTCTGGAAACAGGGTTTGTTACAATATATCTGTATATAATTAGAATTATTGTTATATAGTACAATAAGTAGTATTACAATTGATTATTCTGTATACTAAAAATTGTAGGTATGGTTAGGTAAGCATGTTTGTATGCAATCTGTGTTTGCATATATTTAGCCCTACTAAGCTCAAATGTGATGCCCTGGAATTGCACTTTTTGTGTTTTTTACCAAATTGCGATTGGGATTTGCTTCTGAAGCGTGTCCTGCTTTTTGGAAGGAGTCCTCATCAAGTTTCGCTTTTCAGACATGTCAAATCATCCATGTAATGGCTGCTGAGAGTTGGATCCATCTGAAGTTCCTGATTGGATTAGACATGTAATAAGTTTGGATTCATATTTGAGGCCAAAATATTGCGCTAATCACCCAATGCTAATGAATTTGAGAGCATAAATATTGGCAGCAGCGATCATTAAGAAATGAATGAAATAAAACGCAGCCTGGAGCTCAGAGACTCTGAAATGGCAACAGCTAAAATAAAATGCATAAGTAATGTGTCGATCACGTGTGCATATGCACACACACACACACACACACACAAACACAACAAAGCCAATAAGTAACAAACATGATGAGGTAAGTAAGTTTTTTTTATTTTTTTATTTTGTAACCTGTGTGTGTGTGTGTGTGTGTGTTCGCTCTGCAAACATATTTTAGCTGCAATTTTGTTCATTATTGTTGTTATTATTATTATTTGATTTTCTATTATATAGCTATACTTAGGGATGTCCACATCATGTTTTTTTTGCCACAATCAGTCATTTATTACGGAAAATCTGCTGATACTGAGTCCCAATCCGATATTTGTATTTTCCTAGATAACAGTTTCACAGCGTCCTTTTCGAGTACATAAAACAAAGGGTCAATTCAGATTCTAATGTTACATTTGATGGCAACTCAGAAATTGGATTTCCCAATCTTCCATTTGAAAAAAACCCAAAAATCCTGACCCAAATTTGGATTTTGGATTTTCAAAACAATGATTTAAACTCAAAGTTCCTCCAAATTACACATTTTATGTCATCTCCAAAATCACTGTGTCCATGATAAACCCTAGGTAAAGCATTACTTAGGCTTTAAATGAGTTTAGCTGTGACATCAACAGCTAAACTCACAAATATGCATTAGTGTGTTTCTCACTAAAGATCACAGCACACTGTGTTATATTGACAATCGAAAATATAAAGTATTGAAAACATTATATTTGATCAAACTTTTGCTGTTTCATTAAATAACTGTACAATTTACAAAAAGGACTATAAAGACAAGAAACTGAGTTTGTTCCTAGTTTCAGAGATGAGCAGATCTTTACCTGCAGACCTCTTGTGTACTGCTGATTATAGCTTAAAATTGTTTTGTTATTGAATGATTGTGTATAACCACTATTTGAAGAACATCTATATTCATCCTTATTTAAAAAAAAAAGTTTCACTTTTTTAATTAGTTACATATTCTAAAACAACCAAAACATGTAGGAAGCCAGGCTTTCCAGCCCACTTTGTTTAATGAACAAAGATGATGTTACGGCGCTGATACGCTGATATTACATGTGGCCACTGGACTGCTTTCATTTTCGGTTTTTAAAATATTTCTGAAATTTTAACTGTTCAGCCTCATAGCTCTCTATTAATAGCACATGATGGCATAAAACAATGTATCAGGCTTAGGCTTGTTCACTCTTGAGCCAATTCCAATCATTTTAAAATGCCCTGAACTACTATACTTTGAGATTGGATCAGGTCATCCCTAGTAATAATAAACAGTAGTAGAGAATTTCTAAATTTGTGGTTATATATTGTGTGGTAAAGTGGTGTTTAAAGTGCAGGTTTCACTGTCCCTGTTTAAACAAAACTCTTAAAGTCTTATCTCTTAAACTTCCAGAAAGGGAAAACATTTTAATCCAATGATGGGAATAATGTTTGTTTTGGGGTTTTTTTAAGAGAACTTATAAACATCTCCATTATGTTCTTAAAGTATGTTCATAAATAAAAAAAGACAAAGCAAAACAAGCAAATAAACAAGAGACACAAGATATACATTATCAGATTTCTTAAAATAAAAAAGCTATGTGGGTATGGCGTATGGTATTCTGCAGTGCAGTGACAGTTGAAACCAATTTCACAATGCTAAGTGAAATGACAGTGTTCTGAGGAAAAATATCTGAGGTTAAAAACACTCTAATAGTTTGTTTTGGAAGGTGATTGTCAATTAAAATAATACATTAATTTTATACTTTTCAGACTTTTTTATCAAAATCTTTGTAAATGAATGAACTAGCAACCAAGCTAGCATAGCAGCTATGGGTTTTTTGTTTAGTATTTTCATTAAATGTGGTTTATGACATTGTTTTTAATTTAATAAGTGTTGTTGTTGTTTTTAAATGAAAACATATCTCCTTGAAGGATTAGCATTACAGTCTGCCTAAACTGATATTATTTATTAGTTAAATGGATAAACTAATTATAATAATGTTTAGTTCAGAAGACATTGTTAATTTTCAGAATAAATATATTTGCATATTATGGTGCAGTGTGTATTCTTACACCAATTCCATAATAACCAGCATTAACGTTTTAAACTATGGTAGTTCTTCTATTTCTATTGGAACAGACATTCAGGTCTTATCTCCCCACATACATTAGTGAGTCTTGGGTGCCCATAACCCTGTCACCAGTTCACCAAATGTCAATTCAGATGTAATGAATTTTATCTTTCAATTGTGCTAATGTTATGGGCTAATCAGTGTAAATAGTAGCACAATTTATCCTGAAGCCTCTTCCAAAAGGAACAGTCAGCCACTTTAAATCTTAGGTCCTAAAGGGTGATCAAAGTTTCCTAGGCTTCTTATACTAATCTGGGCTACCTGTCCTATTTATTCACAACGGAGACCTATTCACTTCATGTTTCATCCTTCTACTTTCTCTCTGTCTTTTTTTTTCACTTTTTTCTGGCCTCTCCAGCTGCCCTTGATGTTTGCCTTGTATTCTCATACAGAAGCTCTATCATTATCTCTGCCTCTTGACACTCTGTGCTGCCATCTTTGTTACATCTGCACTTATCGCTCCAGGCAACGACATGGCTCTATGGTTGATCTCATCTTTTACATATCTCTCTCTCTCTCTCCCGCTTGCTTGCTCTTCTTCTCCCTCTCTCTCTGTTACTATGGCAGTAGTGCATAGAAGAGGGAATACGTTTATCTCTGCTGCTGTACTGCAGCGCCCCAGTATGCATGGATTTAAAGATCAAAGGCCATTTACTCTCCAAACAAGATATCGCAGTGGCTTTCAATTTAGAAAGTAAGTTAAGATGAAGTACGCAAAGTTAAACTCAAGACTTAACATGTGCCTTATTGTCAAGAGTAGGACAAATGGCCAAACAGACATTAAACAGCAGTATTCATGCTATATAGCATTACTATTCAACTGACAAACTATATTTTTCTGTAATATTGTTCACTGTTTTCTGTCATCCCCCATGATGTAGAACATGGTAATAATCAGCAGGACCACACATGCAAGGGTGAGCAGTCAAATAATCCGTAATTGTAAATTAAAAGGTGTAGCGACTGCATTACCTCCCAAAATACACTATCAAATAAAAGTAAATACACCCCTCACATTTTTGTGGATCTTGGAGCAACAGAATATGTGGCCTGGTCTCATAAGTCCCATCAAGTGGATGGCCTGGTAAGTGTGCACTGTTTACCTTAGGATGCTGGGGTGTCCAGCTCTGGTCATGAAGGGTCAGTTTCCAGCACAGTTTGGTGATTTCCCTGATCAAGCACACCTGGTAAGTCTCACCTGTTAATTGTCAGATTCAGGGAGTGTGTTTGAGGAAGGGAACTGCCAAACTGTGCAGGATACTGGCCCTTCAGGACAGACTTTATTCACCCCTGTTTTACATTTACATTTACATTTATTCATTTGGCTGACGCTTTTGTCCAAAGCGACTTCCAGGTACAGGAAACAATCAAGCAGTTTTAGACCAAGTACACCCCAGTCATGGCAATGGTCCTGGTTAAGGTGTTTTCCTTAATGGTGGCCTCGTTCAGCAGGATGACGCACCCTGCCAAACTACACACATGAGGAAGGAACATAAAGTTTTTAATGTTTTCCCTGCCCTGCAAATTCATATGCCAAGCCAATCAAACATCTGTGGGATGCAGCGAAACAAAATATTCAATTGATGTCAACTTCACCTTGTTACTTGTACGTTTTAAATATGCTATCATCTTGGGGCTATATACTACAGTTTTCCACAGTCCTTTACCAGGAGGTTCAGAGCGCTTGAAGCAGCACACAGAGGACAATCAGTATGTTTTGCAGGTGGTCATAATGTTTTGGAATGGGAAATTATCTTTTTCATCTTTGTCCATTGTACATGTACATGTAAGATTAAAGCTCTTTAGAGAAACACTGACATTTACAGGTGAGAAAGGCAAAGAAACTGGTTTGTTGCTGTTTGGATTATAGCTTAAGGAAGAGAATACATAACATGCCTGTGTGTGTGTGTGTGTGTGTGTGTGTGTGTGTGTGTGTGTGTGTGTGTGTGTGTGTGTGTGTGTGTGTG
>JBBIGC010000104.1:1602795-1622921 GCA_037576955.1 Lepidarchus adonis
TGTGTGTGTGTGTGTGTGTGTGTGTGTGTGTGTGTGTGTGTGTGTGTGTGTGTGTGTGTGTGTGTGTGTGTGTTATGACGGTAATAACAGGTGGCTGTATTGGCAGCTGTGTTCTGTTATAGTGTTGAATGGATTAGTTGACAGCAATATATCATAGTTTTCTTAGATGTGTCTCTAAATTGGTAATTTTACAAAAAACAAAACATTTAATTAATTAAGTAATGAAAATGAATGTAAAAATAAAATTTCCCTCAAGTAATTTTAAACTATTTATGTTGTTCCATTCATCATTAAACTTCTACACACAATAAAGGGTTGTTTCAGAACACACACACATGCACACACAGAGACTGGGGAAAACCATCTATCTATAAAAACATTACAAGTTGACACAAGGTTTTTGTATTAGTGTGTCAAATATATTGGGACAGCATGAAATATTATATCTTTATCATGATTCTGAAATTGCTCAATACTGCAGTATGTAAAACAACATTATTTTGGTCAAGATAGTGCAGGCTGATCTTTCACCAAGTCAAATTATTGCTTTTCACTACTGCATTTTTAATATATTAAATGTGTTGCAATATTAATATTTAGCAATATAACGTTCATATCCTGCAGTTACATTATTGCTTTTAGTTACTACGTGGGATTAGTGGAGGAAGTTGGCATGCACTACAGTACGTTTGTGTTTGGAAGTGTGTGTATTGAAGTTTCCTTTTCTGACAGCAGTAACTGAAGAGAGATTAAGGCCCTGTCCACATGAGCATCTGAATCAAGCATATTTTTTTTGTGCGGATTGAACGCCAACCGTGTTTCTGCATGTTGGAGTGAGCCAATTCATCCACAAAGGATTTGAGAGTAATGTCATACAGAAGTCAATCAAACGGCTCTACAAAACACCTAGGCCACTCAGGCCTAATAGTATTGGGCTTTGGGAAACATCTTTGTTTGTCTAAACTTCTCCATCAGCCATATACAGCTTTACCCACTGATAACGGTTGTATAAAATCAAGCACCTAGCCATGCAATTTTCATGCATAAACCGTGGCAGTCGAATGGATTGTACTGACGAGCTCAGTGACTTAAATGTGATACGTGCCATAGAATGTCACAAGTCAGTATATGGAATTTCTGTCCTGTTACATCTGCCCCATCCAACTGTCTAGGAGCAACAGCAGTTCGGCCATGAAGTGGAAGATATTCAAACCCACCGAGCAGGGCAAGGGAGTGCTCAAGTGCATAGTACATGAAAAAACAACATTCAGTTTTTGCCAGAAACATCAGCGTAAGACAAGGTTGGGAGCTTCATGAATTAGCCGAGCAGTTGAAAACAAGCATAAGATTGTGATGCCTGCAGAGATGGTGTGAAGCACGCTGCCAATGGACTTTGGAGCAGTGGTGAATAATCATGCTTTATTATCTGGCAGCTTGGTACAGAATTTCTCCTCTGTGTCACCCCATATTTATACCTGGCTGGATGATTGCTTAGTGTTTCTCATATTTTTGGTGTGGGTTTGAAGTGAAGACATTTTTAAACACTCTCTTACCATTTTTTACCAAATGTTACAGTTATTATGGAGCTGATGCGTTTGTGTGCACATGTGTATGCGTTTTACTGTTGAAAGAGAGGGACCTGCATTGAGTATTATTAGGTGAGGACTTTTTCTGATTGCTGAGATATGAATGGGGTGTTAATGTGTGTGTGTTGGTGTGACTGTATGACTGTAGCATGTGTGTGGTAGCAGTAACTGGGAAAGGAGAGTAGTGAGATTAATCAGAGTTGCAGATGGTGCTTTATATGCTTTTCCTCCTGCAGACTGCAGTCTAGACGCACTGGCTGCTGCTCTCTGCTTTGATCCTTCATTAAACTTAGATGTTGTATGTTTATCACACTCTTTGTATTCTCAAGGTTGTCCTCATTCTATTCTTTTCTATTCTTGGTATTCTTTTCTTTCACTACCAATGTGTTGAGGGATGACTCTGGAATCAGTTTCGTTGTTTAGTGCGTCACTGAGTTGTTGGAAGACTCAGAAACTACTTTTATTTTAATAAAATTAGAATCCCGACAGTGGGGCTACTGTGAAAGTAGTCAATCAGTTTTGTTTATTATCAAATGATTCAAATGTACATTCAGCTTCTACAATGAGTTTGTAAAATAACAATTTTCTTAATTGTAGTACATCTGTGTGTAATTGCATTTTGAATGTGTATGTATTGTTAATTATGCACTTTAGTTTTTAAACCTGGACTCACATTACTGTGATGCAGTAAGAAATATTGTAAATATAATAACATTAAATATCTGAAAGTGATACAAATAATATAATAAATGTAATCTGAAATATTGACCCATTCATGCATTATCAAAACCCGTTTTACCGGCATCATCATTTGTTGTTGGCAGTTGGCAAACAGGTGCCACTTTCTGTAGTAAAGTAGTAGTTGCCACAACGCACCATTCAGAATGAAGCACATTTTATATACCATACATGTTATAGATAAATGTTTCATTTTTTCAAGCATTGAATGACACTTCCAGCGTGCGTGCGTGTGTAAGAGAGAGAGAAGCAAATGCTAATCTGAACTAACACGAGCAAGTTTATGTCTGAATGATTTTGTATGAAAGAAATATTGAGAGATTTTTAAGCTGCAGTACATGTGGAAAACAGTCGATGCTAGCTCGTGAATCTAGTTATTAACAGGTACAAAACTGAGATGCAATCTGTAATCTGTTTCCACCAGTTAACAAATGTTTAGATAAGGGAAGCTGTCAGTTGAGGCACAGTGAACTCCGTGGAGGTGGAATTGAGGTGAAAAGTGGCCAAACATGAGGGTGCCAATGCCTTCCTTGGTTCCCGCCTAATTGTCAAAAGTCAGATTCAAGCGAGAACAAAATACTGGATTTTTTTCTCATTCACAGTTCAGTAAATTAATCTCAGTTGTTGTATTTGCGCAAGGACTTCCTGTGTGCACATGGTGGTTAATGTCTGCGCATGTTAAATAATATAATTTACTCATGAGCAGTTTTGACACAAATCTATCATTATAGATTTCCTTCAGTGTGGCCGTGGCTGATCTCCGAGAACAAAAAGTGTACCGGTCACATACCGCTTAGAGTAGCTTTTTAACAGTGTTGCAACTCCAAACCAGCCCAGCAATGATGAAATCATAACTTCTGATTGTGAAGTACTAACTAATGACTCATTGGGTCCACAGAGTAAATGTAGTCTCTGAAAAGCAAAACTAACAAAGTGACATCATTCATGGACACAGCAGCAGACTCTTAAGTTAATGGGTGAACCTGTCACAGTTGCCCTGTGCCATGTCAGGTTTAGTTTTTTCCATATTCTAATGTCCTGTGTTTACATTTTCAACTGGCCCACCTTTGCCTTGCCCTCTTGTTTATTTACGTCCTTGACCAAAACCTTAGAGAAGATCCAACAATGACCTAATCTAACACAAGCGTATATATATACAAACCTATACTATACTATACTAACAAGAGGGCACGGCATAGTCGGGCCAATTGAGAACATAAACATAGAACATAAGAACATGGACAAAAACAAAATTTGGCATGGCAAAGGGCAACTGTGACATAACCTTTCTGTGCCATATTTCTTCTAAACTTGTGACGCACAGAAGAGGAATGAATTGCTGCTTTGTCCAATGCAACTTTTAAAATTAAAAATAATATGAGCAACTTTACAGCAGAATAGGTTTAACAATTACATTTAGAATTATTGGTACAGCCATCGGTGTATGGATATTGCCATTGGCTTATGCAGAATATTACTGAAGTATTAATATTTTTAACCCATTTTCACTCACTTATGTTTAGCAGGATAAATTCTCCAGAAAGGGGGCATTGGCAGTGGCAAAGCTTTTGATGGCAATATAAATGTAAAAAAAACTACAGTAAAACTTGCATAAACCTACATTATCTATTTTGTATCATTTGCATTCTCTCTAATGTTAAATAAATGCTTATTGCCAAGATAAATAACTTATTTTCTCAGATGGCCTTACTTGCTCAATACTCTAAATTGCAGGCAAATTCTAGACTTGGACCACTATGCGTAGAGCGACATGGGTATTTTCTTGTGCTTTAACTTCAGTTGTCCCCCGCTCCTAATGAAGCAGACCCATATGCTTCTTAAGCGCTTGTCGCACAAGCCTTTCCACAGTGCTCTATAAATTATCCTCTCCTGACCTCCCCTTTTCCACCAGGGCCTTAAATCTACTGCCTTAGCCCCACAAGACTTAGTCAAGACACCCGTTTGTTTTATCGCACCATTCTGTGCATTGAACTCCCGAACCTGCCCCTGGTATGTTAAAGAGCCGTTCAGAGGCGCTCTCCTGCAGGGAGAGATGGGAAGAATGAGTGCTATGTGCTGTCTGGCTGGTCTGAAGGGCACCAGGCAGGAATGCAGAGCACTATTGAAGGGGCAGTAGAGGAGTCAAGAGGCAAAACTGGAGGCAGGAATGAATGCAGCACAGTGAAGAGGTCAGCATTCGTGCTCTGTTAGCATCTGGGTGGAGCTACAGTCTGTTAGTTAGGATGTAAGGTGCGAGGGTGGTGTGCAGTCAGCCATGTTGGCCTATTCTGCACGGGTAAAGGGTTCTCTATCTCTGGAAGTCAGGGTGGGTGTACCCAACACTTAGACAACTCTTTTCAATATAATAGTAATAATAAGCATAACTATAATGGTGGTGATAATTGTGCCTCTGTTCAGTGCCATTCGCTCTGAAAATAGTAATTACCCCCCTGCTCTGTAGTCTCTTCAGAGATGTTCAGATAATAGTTATGTCCTTGCTCTGCAGCGCTAGCATTAATAATATTGGCATTAGTGTATATTTTAAGTGTTACTGTGTAAGTAGTAGAAAATATTGTGCTGAGTTCTGCCCCGCCTACCTCTGCCTCTCAGAATGAATGTGAGCACATCACAGTCTGTCAAGTATTTTCCATCTGTGCAAAGTATCCTGAAACCCAGCTGATTCTGTGCCATTCTATACTGTGCAGCCGAACGTCAAGTCCAGACGTCATCTTAGAGCTGATCACCATTGCCAAGAGAAGACATGATGTACAGTAAAACGTACAGTATGGGTTTGGATTTGGGTATTTAGTGTCTCGTGTATAGTGTGGGAGTACAGTTTCAGTGGGGGTGTTTTGTGCCGGGACAGCTGTCGCTCTGCAGCGTAATTGAAGTGGAGACTGATCGGCTGCACTGCATTCCAGCCTGGATTAAGAGATCAGATTCTGCAGCAAGAGTTCTGCTGTTTACTGCCCCTATGGAAAGAGTACTGCCTTTCAAAGTCCTTTTTCTCTTTGTCTTTGTCTTTCTCCCATCTATAAATCTCTTAAACATTTATTTGACACAGTGCATTTTACATTTCAACTTATTTAAGCTGCAATTTATTATTCAGCTGTATCTTACCATCTTATCAGTTGTTACTCTCTACACTTGTTATTCAGTAATTAATGTGAATGATCAGTGTTTTCTCTGAAAGTTAGGTATTTATGATCCTACATAGATTTAAAGGGTTATGGCCTCTTTCTTCCACCAAATATGTATTGAGGATCAAACCTTACAGTGACAACAGTTCTCTCAAAAGCAAGTATGTCTATTTGTCGAGACTTGTCTTTTCTATTTGCCCAGTTCAGTTCTGTTCTGCTAATTTTTTCTTTGTCTTTTTTATATGTATTAAATGTGCCCAGATTAAGGCTAATAAGCAAGGGATAATGTATTGTGAGGTGGACATTATGAGAGAAAGACCCCAACATGAAGCCGTCTTCTTTTGCCCCAAAGAGATTTATTTTCCCATAGTGACTGTCTCAAAATTCATTATCCCACTAAACAGATCCACGCCAAAACAGGAAAATAAACTCCGTATTTATATTAATAAAATGTATTGCAGTTTCACAGTATGTACTAAGAAAATAGTTTTGTGGCCTGTGCTGAGAGAACATAGTTCCTCAGAATGTTCTGGTTGTCGCTCAGCAATGCGCAGTATAATGTAACTAGCAACTGGATAGATTTTGCTAGGAGTTTTCTGCACAGATGCATAAAACATCTCAGCAATTGGTTTAAATGTTCTGCTTCGAAATCCTCCACATTATGATATTTCTTTTTCCACTTACCAGTCTTTGAATACTTTCATAGCCCATACAGTGTTGTGCCTCTTTGTTTTTTCTTCACCAAAATTTTCCCCTTTTCCTGGTTTTTAAATTGGGCCTGTGCCCAGCAATTTCAGCATCCAATATTTGCAGAAAATATTGTAATTTACATGGAAAACATCACCCATGTTTGCTAACTGTTCTAATGATCCGCAAATCTGAAACACAAAACCTGTTCCCATGGCAGCAGACGTTATAACAAAATAATGTCCAGGACACCTTCCCGTTCAAATTCAGTGGAGCATTGGTCAGTGTTCTGGAGAGATATATAATAACACCAAATAAGGGCAGTTGTGGCCTGGTGGTTAGGACTTCGCCCCTGGGATCAGAAAGTTGTGTATGTGTGATGGGTTAAAAGCAGAGGTCACATTTCATTGTGGTGCACTGTGTGAGATGCCATGTTCACAATAACAAATAGTCACTTTCACATCACCAATTCTTCAGTTCAAGGGAGGAATCCACATCTAAATCATGTTTCTCTCATATCAAATCACAAGCCATTACATACCAGTCTGAAAGGCACCAAAACAGTTTGTTTAAGACCAATGGGTGTATAGAGGTTTGGCAATAATGTATTATGACTTTTCTTGGTCCGTAAAACCACATCCATAAAACCTCAAACAAAATAATACTTAATAAGATGGAGCACATTGGAGATGCAGTGTATTACATAGTGGAATAACAAATGCCTTCTCTAAAGGGAGCAATGTCTTAAATAGGATACTGAATATTCTATTTCTGAATAGAAAATGGCATTTTTCTCAGCATTGTTTTCCTGAATAGAACATCATTTTTAAATGTACTCATCTAGAAGGATCTCTTATCCAGACTGTTTTACAGATGCCGTTTAGAGGGCCGGTCTCTGCGGTGCAGCTTGGGTTAAGTGCTTTTCCCTTTAGGGCACAGTGACGCAGCAGGATGCTATCAGTCAAGACTGAACCCATGACTTTCTGGGTCACTGCCAAGTACCCTGTCTATCACCAGTCCAGATGTGGCCTGTCGAGGTGGGAGTGATTTATCAGTGTATTAAAATGACCTTAAACCACTGTTGGTTCTTTTTTTATATTTTTAAGAAATGACATTAACTACAAGTGGACGGTTTGGCAAATGTTGCAGCATCCCAGAACTTGAAGAGGTATTATAATTAGAGACTAAATGTGATTTGAACATTCCATATACCGTGTATCAGTGCACCAAGTTTAGGAAGCCCAACTATTCTTGTTTTTCAAGTAATATATGTTTTTTTTGTCTAAGGGACCATCATATTGTCAGTGCATTAAGTGCAGCTTATCCGACATCATCTAAACCTGTTTTAAATTAAACAAGTAGGTGTTCAGTACTATAGAAGCATAGAGTCATCAGTTTCATGGGATATATTGAGAGTGCTTACAAAACAAATGTAGCATATGGCTGAAGAACGTCTTGTTTCCCCGAAATGCTTATGCAATAAAGCCATACATTTCTGATTTTGTTACTAATCATTTCCCCTTAGCAAAGGATTCAGAAACCAGGCTTTGTGCTTTGGTAAAACCCAAAAGCAATATACTGAATCAGAAGCCTTGAGGTAATTTTCTGAGAACAATGCACTTTATAATCAGAACTACATTTCTCTAAGCACAGTAGTCATTTTATTGTACTAAGAATTAACTTTTAAGTTTTATCTGAAAAGTGTAATAAATGCTAAGCTTAGTACAATGAAACAATTAGGTATATTAAATCTCTTTAATATTTTAGCTCACTTTAGTAAACTCTGCAGTCAAAATGAAATTCCAAGCAAACTGCGTTTCAGCAAAGGCAGCTTAAGGTTTGGTAAAACACTGTTCACTGTAGCTGTTAATGATAGCTGGATTTCTTTAGCAACACACACTAGTATGCGATTGATTGATACATGGGAAAATGAATAAACCAGTTCTCCAGACACAACCCATATCTTTTATTTGTTCAAAAATCTCTTCTGCTGTTCAGAGGTAAAGAGAAGGCTTTTCTGTCTCAGGGAGAAGAATGTTTACATAAGCAGTGTAGACAGAGTAGCATTAAAGAACCTTTATAACCAAGTTCTTTCTTTTAATCAACACCAGGAGCACAGAGCTACCCAAACATGCATATGCTGAGGCCATTATTGGATGGTTTCCGGTGACAAAGGTTCTTCTTATCTTAGCCATTAAGGCTCTTAGCCCATGAGTAGAGCTAGCCCAGTAGTAAACATCTGGATGGGAGTTTAATGAGACACCTTTCCATTGAGATACATTTTAGCAAAAGAAAGTGCAGGATTTTATTAGAATAAGTTTAAATTTGGGCTCTGGTATATTTTTAGTGGTTACAGTCCTAACACATCGTGCATTAGTTAGAAGTCAATGATGTATCTGTGTGTGTGTGTGTGTGTGTGTGTGTGTGTGTTCAAGCTGACGTTTGAACAGTAAAAATTTATGAAGTTAAGATGAAGTTGGACTTTGAATTCATATCAAAAACATCATATTTATTTAATAAAAGCTTTTTAAAACCGAACATTCAGCTGCTTTCTTCTGGTACTCTCTCACTTTCTCTCTCTTTCTCAACTGTGAAGTTTGTGAAGAAAGTCTTGTATGTGTGATGGGTTAAAAGCAGAGGTCACATTTCATTGTGGTGCACTGTGTGTGATGCCGTGTTCACAATAACAAATAGTCACTTTCACATCACCAATTCTTCAGTTCAAGGGAGGAATCCACATCTAAATCATGTTTCTCTCATATCAAATCACAAGCCATTACATACCAGTCTGAAAGGCACCAAAACAGTTTAAGACCAATGGGTGTATAGAGGTTTGGCAATAATGTATTATGACTTTTCTTGGTCAAATTTATGAAGTTAAGATGAAGTTGGACTTTGAATTTATATCAAAAACATCATATTTATTTAATAAAAGCTTTTTAAAACCAAACATTCAGCTGCTTTCTTCTGGTACTCTCTTTCTCTTTCTCTCTCTTTCTCAACTGTGAAGTTTGTGAATGCTCTGCTGGAGTGGGAATCTTTTGAGCTTCTTGAATTATTGAGAGGGGTCAAAGATGTCCGTCAGCAGAAATGTTGAACAGCGCTGAGATTTCTCTTTCACAGCTTTGTCCCCTTTATCAGTTGTTGTATGTAATACAGCCTTTACCTCTGTCTGTCTTTTTCCTTCTTTCTTTCCCTGCCTTTGAATTGGTTTGGAACATGTTTTCAACAATACAGTTGAGAGATGAACATATTCTTTGTGGTGTTGGTTTCTGTTGATTGCATTCTTGTTCTTGTAGTTACTCATTGGGTTTCACATTGCACAACATTTTGTGCATACATATTGCACATTAATTGCTCTGTTGTTGGGAGGTCAAATGAATCCCTAATTGTCAGTTTTATTTGTGACAATACTATACTTTATCTTATTTATTTATTTATTTATTTATTTATTTATTTATTTATTTATTTATTTATTTATTTATTTAGCTTCAGTTTGTAAATTACTACAAATAGACCGGTTTCTTTTTGGGGGGTGTAATAGTGATGAAATCTCAGGTAAGGTAAATAAGAGTTTTTTGTTTTTGTTTTGGTTTTAATGCCTCTATACTTGTTCTGAATAGGTTTTAAGTGAGTCTTCATTCTGTGGGCGTTCCATTCTTTGGTCCAGCTGTTGAGTAGCGCTTCTGTTGGCTCTTAATTGACATATTTTTGCGGTTTGACTTACAGAATGACCTAAATGATGTTGGGCTGTTCCAGAAACACTTGTTTTGGCAGCTTTACTTCAAATTAATGAGAACCAGAGAGCTCTATGTCTCTCTTCTCTCTACCTCTTCCTGTCCCCTGATGTCAGAAGGGCGTAATTGGAGCTCTCTATGACTGCATGAACCCTGGAAATGGTTTCTACCTCCACCAAAGTTATGTTGATTTCAACGGTACAACACTAGGCCTATCAGTGCATTTGTGCTATCTGAAATGGTGTTTTCTCTTGGATATGAGACTGCATCCTACTGCACCTCATTCATTATACTGTCAAATGCTAGACACCTATGTAGGTATTGATGTTTGGAGAGAAATAATACATTATCCTTAATTCGATCTTTTGATTTGACAAAAAATTAAAAACACATTTCACATCTCTCTCGCTCTTTCCTTCAAGATGTTGATGATATGTGTCTGCTTGCTCGTAGCATGCCAAGGTACTGTCATTTCACCCCACTGACTCATTGTGGCCTTGCTGTTCTTTTAAACCTTTACAGCTTTACAGTGGTAGTGGTGGCCTAGTGGTTAGGATTTTGCCCCTGAGATCTGAAGGTTGCAGGTTCAAGTCCCAGCCCGGGCACCACTGAGGAACCCTTGAGCAAGGTACCGTCCCCACTTCACTGCTCCCTGGCGCTGTCGATGGCTGCCCACTGCTCCACGTGTGCACGTGTGATAAATAAAATGCAGAGGACAAATTTCATTGTGGTGACTGTGTGCAGTGGTGTATTCACAATGATCGGAAATCATGAATCACTAATCAAATCACTGAGATTTTCACTTGAGTTCTTAATGAAAGAATCAGAAAGAGCATCTAATGCACAGTGGAAGCTTTTTTAGTCATTTTGCCACCACTCATCCAAAGAGACTTTGAGCCCCCACAGCATTACTGAGGCAGGCTAGATGTTCATGCATTGTTCAGAGCAGTCACAACAGCATTGCTGATTGCAAAGGCAAAAGCTGCACAATAGCCTTCAGATACTTGCACTGAATTCCTTTGTGCCCCACCCAGGATTTGAACCAACAGCCATTCTGTTCAGGACAGAGTTGGAGGAGTAGCTTATCCAAAAGGCTAACATGAGAACAAAGAATAAAAGCCAGCCGGGCACAAATAAGTAGTTAGAATGATGTACTTTTGTCTTTTTTTAGTGGCTGGGTTTACATGCAGTCTATTACTCAGATTATAATTGCTATAAAAGCCCAAACCAGTTTAGGTCCAAAATAACTGAACTCTCAGTCATTTCAAGAGGTAGTTTATACATTTTCATAAACTGATCAGAAGATCTTGACCATGATTCAGTCGGATTATGGCTGGTTCCTTTATTTCTATGCACGTCCTCTGTTTTTATGTAAATGCATGGTAATGTTTTTCAAAATGGCAGCTTCCAAGCTTTTCAGCGAGTCTGAAAGTGTATTGGCCTAGATGGACTAATACTGGACAATAATTTTCCCAACAAGTCCACAAAAAAATGGATGAAGCATTGAACAGATCATAAATGCAGTTAAACACACTGAACAAAGCCCTTTAGAAAGACAAGTGGATGATGATTGCCTGTCACGCAGCCGTTCTGATTAAATGCAGCACAGAGCACATGCTGACCTAAAATTTTCAGATGTAATGCCTTCAATCAGAATGACAAAGTGTGCAGCATCTTTCATCAGGTGTTGCCTCTTCTATAGAAGCATACTTTAGATGGTAAATCTCATTGTATCAATAATTCTCATGCAACCTACAGTTACACAAATTAATTTAAAATAGTTACCTGCAAAGTATTTTATAATTCCACTGGTTATGAAGATTAGTTGCTACTGATTTTCATATATGTGTATATTTATACTGTATTAATTCAGAGGGGAAATTATTCTCTGTATTTTACCCATCACATATATATATAGCTCTGTTAGCCCCCATTGGTCCGTGCCTCAGGGTTGAATATCTGTGAATGAACTAAACTGCTATAGGCTGAATAAGGAGATGTATGCAGTTGTTTTACTTTTATGACAAATAGTGAATTGAGCCTGTTTTTGTATCTTAATTCCCATATAAGGAGCGTTTGGATGGGGGAGTACATACTCGTGCCATCTTTAATGTACTGAAATTATCGTGGTATGTAGCAGTATAATCACATGACTGATGATTTGTCCATGCCATTTCCATGCCAACTCTGAGTTGCACCTTGTGAAGCCACATAAGCAAAAGGTCCTAATATACTCTGTGTATTATTTTGTATAAAATGATTCAATCCAAGATTGTTAATTAATCCAATGTGTTCATTTTACTGCCTGAAAGCCTTTAGTACGACGCTCGCTCTCTTCCAAGGACATGTGACACTCCTTGTGTTAAAGCAGAAGCGTGCTAAAATATTTAACGCTGTGCTTTGAGAGCCTCCACACCTGTCATGTCTAAATGTTTCTACCTGTCACTTCCTCACCTAGAGATTGCACTCAAGGAGGGGGAAAATATGAGTCTAGTAACTCTGTCTCCCCTAACTTGCTCTGAGTTATGACAGGCCGTGCTTCAACCAGGTGCGCAGGTGTGGCTAAGACTTCCACTAGCAGCAAGAGTGTCGTAGTCCCTGAGCTCCATCTCAGTCTTCTGTAGCATCGAGCCTGGCACAGGCCAGGAATGAATGAACCATGCTGGCAATTTGTCAAAGCACTTCCCTTTCACTTAATCCTGTTTCCTTTGCTACAAGCCAAATGAAGGAGACAATGACGGCGTGTGGGCCTAAGCCAGCGCCTCCAATGGGCACACCAAGAGCAGATGGACAGATTTTGATTAGCTCTCAGCTTTTGCTGCAGATTTTGCAAATGTCTTTATAAGGCATGGTTCAACTAAACTATGCTAATGTGGCTCAGTATGAGTGAATGATAATGATCACATTTGATACTCTGTCATGCAAACCATCAGTATTAATATTCCCTTTTTGTTGGCCACTTTAGCTTTGTGTGGTTGCACTACTATGCTAATAGGTTAATGCGAAGGGTTATTATATTCCAATAACATTTTTGATCCATCAATTGTGGTTGAATCTTTGCATGAGAATAACTAGTTAAAGAAAATATAACCATATTTATCATTATCATGACTAACTGTGGTCACATTTTCTGAGCATTTTGTGATATTGTCATTATTTAAGCACGGTTTCATTTAAAACAGAGCATCATTAGTTTCGCTTAAGTGAGCTTTTTGTACTGTGGTCTGAGAAACACAGAATAAAAATTATTTGTATTCATTATCCTTTTTAAAATATGGCTCTGCTAGCTATTTTTCATTTGTTCCATCTTAATACATATCTTGGCATATTGTGCATCAAAAACAATTCTCAATATATCGCAATATGATATTTTTGCCATATTGCCCACCTCTACATTTCCTTTTAATAATAAAGCAGCTTGTGAAAAATCTCTTACTGCATTCAAAATCAAACTGAAAAAAAAATTCATGCCAGCAACCTTTTGAGATGTGCTGGTCTCCTAGACATTTGAGGTATTTACATGTATGGTGTTAGATTTGTATCAAAAGTTGTCTTTGCAAAAAAACTGCTCATGAGTGAATTGTATTACAGCAGAAATGCCCTTCGTGCGGGCGGAAATGCCCTTTGTTGCGTGCAGAAATGCCCCTCTTGCGGGCGGAAATGCGCTTCTTGCGGGTGGAAATGCGCTTTGTTGCATGCGGGAATGCGCTTTGTTGCGGGCGGAAATGCCCTTCGTGCGGGCAGAAATGCCCCTCTTGTAGGTGGAAATGTGCTTTGTTGCGCGCGGAAATGTCCTTTGTGCGGGCAGAAATGCCCCTCTTGCGGGTGGAAATGCGATTTTGTTGCGGGCGGAAATGTCCTTCGTGCAGGCGGAAATGCGCTTTGTTGCGGGTGGAAATGTGCTTTGTTGCGGGCGGAAATGCGATTTGTTGCATGCAGAAATGCGCTTGTGCGGGCAGAAATTGCTCTAACGTGTTGTTGTTTTTCCGCTCACAGTAAATTAATCTTGGTTGTTGAATTTTTCCACCTGGACTCATTCTGTCCATGTGGTATTTAACATCTGTGTGTGTGAAAGAATATAATTATCTTGTGAGCAGTTTTTTGTGTCCACACCTATTTTTGGCATAAATCTAATGCCATATTTATGCTTCTGTTATGTTTTGTTGACATAATGGTTTTAATGCAACACTGAGTTGCTTTTAGACACAAAATCAGTGATGTTTCTTTTGATACACTGCCAGACATTTTTGTACATTCCAAAACTAGTGCAGATAATGGCAAATCCATGAACTAGAGCTAATCCTTTAGGTATTCAGGCCTCCTCTAGCAATACTTAATATATTCTTAATTGAGAGATGGCATGAGCTCCATTATTGTAACAGTAAGAGCAGCAAGACTTGTTTGATTCAGGATTGGATTTGGTGTATTCATTAGCTGAATTAAAAACCATGTAAACATATATGTGGATGGAGAACTGCTGTTGCAGGGCTTCACTTGGGACACCAGAATATAACAATCACAATATCTTTTTGAAATGAAACGTGTGTACAGTTTCATAGCACAGGTAATCCATTGGTAGGCACTACAGGACATTGTTAATGGTCACCATGCTGCCAAGATATTAAAGAGGCCAGTAAATTTGGGTTGTTCCTTGGTTATAATCAATATGTGCTGTTTTGGGGCTAAAAAAAACTGCCAGAAATGGGCAGTTTTGAAAAACGAACATCATCCAATGTAGCCTTGCTCAGGCTGATGTCAGTCAGAACTGATGTGTATAGTTTTCATTCAGATGATGCAATGAAAATACATGCCACCAGTTTCAGAACTGTAGCTCCTATTTAGTAGGAGACCTTCCTCTGCAGGATGGCTTTAACTTTTCTATCATGAGTGCTGATTACTGTGCACTGACATTTTAGGACAATGAACAAGAGAAGCAACATGGGATAGCTGCGGCTGTAGGGCGGTTCTGTTTCCAGACTGAGTGGAGTCCTTTCTAATCAGCCCTCTGGTCCACAAAGACAAACCACTCCAGTGCCGCTGCCTATCTGAGAGGGGGGAAGCAGGTCGTCTGCTGGCTAATACTCAGTTTAGGTCCATAAAAAAGCTTTATTGTGTCTTTATCTGGTGACGTTAGTTGAGCACGATGTTGCAGAGCATCTCTAAATGGCCTTCCTCTCTTTCTTTTTCTCTCGCAAAATCTGGTTGAGTACATTTAATTACTTAAAGAAAGCTGATTTACGACGGTCCTATTCACTTCGGTTTTCTCAAAACTGATGCAGCATTATTGATCTTTTTTTTTTTTTTTTAACCTGTTGGATAATTGGTCTTTCAGTTATGTTTTACTTATTTGTTTTTTGGTCAAATAAACATTTACTTACCCACAGCAGGGGGAATAAAAAAAAATTGCTAACATAAATAACACAGTGGCACTTGTTACTGGGTCGTTTATGCAGTTATATGTGTTGTTGTTTCTGTCTACAGGCTATCTATAATTGATCTACGTCTGTTTATGTCACATGCAGTTGTTTAGAGCTCTGAAAGTATTGACAATAATGATATTCTCACATATGAGTAACAAACAAGTAAACATAACCGAAAGTCCAATTATCCAACAGGTTTAATCAATAATGCTGCATCAAGTGAATATGACAAAATGTACTCAAGCAGAGGGGAGAGGCTATTTAGTAACTATAACTTATATTGCCCATAGCAGTCATGTGGCTTTTAATCAGAATTTTTTTCCTAACGTGATTCCTAACAAATTATGAGCCATGCACCTCTGGTTTAAACTGGCATGTGTTTTTTGCTATCAGGCAGTAGATTGTAGAAATCACATCTCTGTGTAAGTAACTGCACATTTCCCCATAGTGTAGTCTGAATGTGAAACATAACTGCTGTTTGCCTCATCAGCTTTTCTTACAAGTTGCTTTTGGCTAATCGCTAACTGTGTGACCCAGAAACCAACTCCAGGCCCCAGTTTGGTGGCAACCTTGTGTTTATGTAAGCTACTTATATTGGTTCTGTATTATGGTAACAGTGAATGTCGCCAGAGTGATTGTGGTTGTTATGGTGGTGTTAAAAAGGGTGGATTTGTGGATATTATTGTTCTTGAGCGGTACATTTCAAAACATTAACAAGTGATTTACATATTTGTTAGAATTATGAGGTTTGGGTGACTATGGGAGAAAATGTATATAAATTATATTAAAAATTATTCATGTTTGATATTGATAATTTCATTATTTTAATTTACTGGTATTTTCCTGCAACATTCTGTGTATCTAGGACAATTTCCATTAGGAATATAATGTGGGACATCATTACTGCTTGATTAATTCATTTTTCTATGTAATAATATTAACATTATTGTGATAATGTTTCCTTCTATATCACATTTTAGGGGGAAATTTCTGACAACCAGGAGGTTTGTTTTAGCAATGCTAGTTTAATAGTCTGACCAGTGCTTGATCTGTGTACGTATTTGAGTTGAAAAGCTTTATTAAAAGACTCAACCATAATTCTAAAGAACGTGTACTTGTCTGGGCAAAAACAAGACATCAGTTGTTTGATGCCGCCTTGCTTCTGAGGTCCGGGACCAAGCTGCACACACAATAGTTATAAGCTTCTACACTCTAAACCTGGCATGACTCTTGGTACTGCTGTTGCCTAATGGTTGGAGAAGAGGGCTTCAATTCTTGGGACTGATGGGGAAATTGTGTATTGGGTGTGTGAGTAAACTGCCCTGTTCCCTGCCCAAGCCATGGCTGAAGGGCCCTTGGGCAAGTCATTTTACGCCCTAGTTCCAAGTGCGCAGTCCACTGTTTTTGCTTCTAATTGCAGAGGACAGTGCGTGTGGTCATCATACCATATTTACTTTACGGTTGTTGCTGATGCTTTAACGATTAACCCGCTTGATTTGTCTGATTCAGATTTGAGAAGCAGTCACACATTGTTCCTTTTATCTTTATAGCGAGATGTTTGTCTCTTGTCCACTTGCTCTGTGCTCTATGAAATTATCTTATTACTTTTGTACTTCTGTATAGAACCATACTTACTAATAGTTGATTGTGTATTGTTGTGCACAAACAGGCTCATACACCTGTTTATATGTGAAGTCTATTTAAGCTACAGTTAAAGTAAATTTGTTTTTGCAAGATATTCACTGCATATCTAATGCATGTTTTTTTTTTTTTGTTTATTTAATAAGAAGTGAAGAAGAAGTAATGTTATTGATGATATTGATAACTCAGTAGACTCTAAATGTCACAGAATGGAAAGTGTTTTGGTTTTACTTTATAGCAAAGTAATAGGACAGATGCATTATTACAGGCTTAGTTTTTACTGCGTCATAATATTGCATCACTGTTCTTCTACAAAGTATAATATGCACAATGTGCCAAAACAGCACCACAAAAGCACCATGTCTATTCCAGGACTAGCTGAGGTAACAGAAGCTACAGGACACTTGCATATTAAACTTCTGTTTTAATGAATCAGCCTTTTAT
The DNA here is from genome assembly GCA_037576955.1 of Lepidarchus adonis. NCBI lineage: Eukaryota > Metazoa > Chordata > Actinopteri > Characiformes > Lepidarchidae > Lepidarchus > Lepidarchus adonis. Next base: position 1,620,189 of record JBBIGC010000104.1, read on the forward strand.
TTTTTGTCCTCCGTACCAAAATTAGCTGCCCACTAGTTGTTCATGTTGCTGATTGTAGGGGGTTTAGTAAAGGGGGTATAATAGAGCTAGTGAGCTTGGGCGTCAGTAGGTGTGAGGGTGGGCTTGTGGTGGATTAAAGCAAATGTTGAACATTTGTGAATTTTCTGTAATTTTGTACGAATCTGATCTGAAACCTCATTAGACGGCCTAGAAGTGGATAACGAGAACCCAAATAAACAATTTAAACCACCTCCTTAAACGTTGTTGCACACCCTTTCCATGGCAACGGTATTTCCTAATGGCAGTGTTTCTTTCAGCAGGATAATGTGTGCTGACACACTGCAAACATTTTTCAGGAACGATTGAGGAGCATGACAAAGAGTTCAAGGTGTTGACTTAGCCTCTGAATTCCCCAGATATCAATCTTATCAAGCATCTGTGGGATGTGCTGGACAAACTAGTTATGGTAACTATCATCTACACATCACTTGTGTGTGCGTGTGTGTGTGTGTGTGATCACTTCTAAATAGTTTTTAGCTATAAATATTTACATGAAAAAGAAAATGGGGCATTTATATCATATATAACAATGCTTCACAGATGATTGTTATTTGGCATGTTGTAAAGCTTTTAAACATATATGATATTCTTACATATCTGGAGGTGTGGTCTGAGGTTCAGCTATGTTCAGGTTCAGATCTAAAAGTTGTGCAACAGTGTGTAGGTGGATACGGTGTGTGTGTGTGTGTGTGTGTGTGCACACTCACGTATTTGTGTTTCTCAGGTGTGTCGGTTGGCAGGTTTATGCAAAGGTGGACTTAGTGTATTCTCTCTGCAGATTGATGAGGATGATGAAGCACTTCTGTTGCTGTTCTCTCTCTGTTTGTTCAGCCCCGCTTTGACCTGGCCTGTTACTGGTTCAAGGAAATGAACCGAACGTATACTCCTGTTTAATGGATGAGGCATGTCATTGAGGGCTGTGTGTGTTTGTGACAGAGCTGAAGTTCATGTTTTTGAGTGATGATGATGTATTAACTCTTTGGGTGGGTGTAAGAGAAAGAAAAGACAGATAACCTGCTGAAAAGAATAGTTTGTTCAAAAATGAAACTCACGTACCCCAGATGCTGATCAGCCAAGATCTTATTTTGGTAAAAAATTATATCACAATTATTGAACACCATTATGCATCGACATTGGGAAAAATCATAGAAATACATTGAGTAGTCCTTACAAGTGGGTGAAATTGGGGAGACAAATCTGAAATAAAAAAAAAATAAGTGGAGGCAGTTGCTATCCTGCACAGTCAGGAAACCGTACAAGGTAAAAAAAATAAAAAAAACAAAAGATTTTACTTTAAGACACTGTCCTAAAACAATGTGTCAAAATATCTGAATAGTCAAACCCTGTTAGTTCACCCAGTTATCTCTCCAAACACTGTCTAGAACACTGTCAGTTGTGCTTATTTTTTTTACTTTGGCTGCTACTGTAGCTATTGGTGGGTAGCCGACCCTAATATATGATGGACCAATCACGATGCAGGTCTGGTGGGTGTCTGGACCAATCAACACAGGAAACCCTGCTGTTTGACTGAAGGTTGGTTGGTTGGTCCATCTGTCCACCTCCGCTAGTATGACCATGTTCCATTTTAATTTCTGCCTGTCGACTGTTACACTATTAGTGGTAGCTTCGATTCTGAGGTTGCGTACAAGATTGTGAATTAGACCCAAAATGTCTGGTAAACGAAATTTGCATTCTCTGACTTTATTTTATTTATATTTTTTTTAAAACGTCACTAATCATTTCAATAACTCACCACCCCGCCTCTCGCCAAATTTAGGGCCCAGGCCAGTAGGGGAGAGCTAACTGTAACGTTTGACTGTATATAAAAGCCTTGGTTGTCCTCATTACTGCCCTCACAGGTAGAAACACTGTATTACAGTCTGGGCTGCTGGTTGCCGTTAAACAGAGATGAAACAAACGAGAATTTAACGTCAATCAAACGCCTCTACAAAATGTCTAGTTCGCTCAGAGCGTTTTCATTTTTCCAGTGTTTGAATGCCCATGTGGACAAGGCCTAAAACTGAAAGATATTCCTCATGTGCTGGCAGGGACTATACTTCTTTGTGCTGCATTTGTCTCATAATCATCATGGCAATCAGGACATTTTTATTTCATATGATAAATCTAATTTAATAATAATAATTTTGAGGAAATTAATTCCTCTTGAAATTTTGTTCATTACATGCTTTGTAAACAGATATGATTGGGTCTGTGTCTGATACCCTCACAGTGCGGACATGCCAAAGCAAGCTGGTTGCGGTTTTTGCTTACGTCATCACAACATCCTGTTTTGATCGTGTTTAAAAACCTTTCAGCCAAAGACCAAAAATGCATCAATCAAATTTTTGGTGCATTTCTATTGCAAGGACAAAGATGGTATACATTGTGGATGATTACGTTGCCAGTTAGGTTAAAAGAGATGTCATTACAAATGTTAGTGAAATTATATTATTTATTATGTTTAAAATGTTAAATCTTAAAAGCAGCTACTGTAAACACGTATCAGAGATAATGTTCTCTCTCTTCCTCTCTCTCTTTCTGTGTCACAACATTACTGCTGGACTTTAACCTACTCTACAACATTACTTGTCGACCTAGAGCTCTGTGTGTGTGTGTGTGTGTGTGTGTGTGTGTGTGTGTGTGTGTGTGTGTGTGTGTGTGTGTGTGTGTGTG